>WAAF01009194.1:29095-77725 GCA_013400475.1 Tricholaema leucomelas | reverse complement strand
CTCACTCGATTTGGAAGTTAAAAAGAAAACTTTAACAATAACTTAAAAGGGTATCAGAGGTAGGGAGGTTACAGAGGTGTAGGGAAGGAAGAATAACAAATACAAAAGGTATGAATACAACCTGAGTTTGTGATGGTGGTGACCACGTGTGTGGAGAGGTGCAGAGAGAGCTGCAGTATGGTCCAGAGAGTGAGAGGAACAGGAAGTCCCCGTGCTTTTATGGGACAGGAAGGGGGGAGTGGGCTAACCATCACCTGGGGGTGTTCAGACCCACCCCTGGAGAGGGGTCAAGTGTTGAGTTCAGGGACACTCCTCCTGGAGTGTTAACCATATACAGGCAGCAATATCTGTTCAGGTATTTCACAACCTAAAAGCCACTCTTATTGTCAGAGTAAGGAATCAGTGGGAGTGCAGGACAGTTATGATGCCTGGAGCTATTTACAAAAAAGAACAAGTCTGCATAATGCTTTGAGTAGCAAGATCAGCTGTCTTCTCAAATACAGACCAAAATAGTTCAGCTTGTCTAGAACACTGACTTCTGTCCCTCCTTTTCCCTCAGCAGGGGCATCAGTAGTTACCTTCTTTGTAAAACAAATGCTACAAGCAGCTTCCTCACGATCAGATGAGATGATAACCTCTAATACCCTCATTCATGTGTTTGGGATGTGTTGTACTGTACTGTTTAGTAAAAATACAAACAGTAGCCTTTAAGGAAATAAAAGTATTCACTTGTGTATCCTTTTCACATTACTTCTCATCACTGCTATAAAAGCCCAGACATCACTGTCTGCTAGCTCATCTACTGTCTATAGAAATGGGTTTCCAATTTCAACAGATACATAAATAGAGGAAAGGGGGGGAAAACCCCACACAACAAAAATCCACTCATTTTATTTCCTAGCTTCAGGTACAACACTTCACCGAATGGCACAGGGGTAGCAACTGGATCTGCACTCCTGTATCCATTCTCTGGGTGCCACACTGCGTTCTGCTGTGTTCATAGAATCACAGAATGGTTTAGGTTGGAAGGGACCTCAAAGATCATCCAGCTCCAACCTCCTGCCATAGGCAGGGACACCTCCCACTAGAGCAGCTTGCTCAAGGCCTCATCCAGCCTGGCTTTAAACACCTCCAGGGAGGAAGCATCCACAACCTCCCTGGGCAACTCGTTCCAGTGTCTTACCACTGTTGTGTAGGTAGTAGTAGAACGGCTTAAGGAGGTCACTTCCGCTTTGGATTCAGTTTATTAGGCATGAAAAAAATAATTCTAAGTTGCTTTTAAGAGGACTTTAAAAATAAAAATAAAACTTAATTAACCTGAACAGGTGAAGTTTAACAGCTGTTCAGTAAGAATAGTTACTTAGTAAAAGACAATAAAGAATGCTAATTGACAAGGCAGTGTATCTTTAACTTCCAATGCACCTAAATAACCTGTGCACACCTACTTCAGTGTGTAAAAATATAGAACTGAAAACTTCTCCAGTAGATTTCAACTATGGACAAATTGAGTACTCAAATCTTAGGAATATGTGAGGTATGAAGACTACACATTGTCTTTTTACTGGACAACAGAGGAACTGCACTTAAATACCTTTACGGTTTGCCTTGATTGAGTATTAATGGATGGAAGTTTTCCTACACTGTAAGCTGCTCTGCTGTCAGTCATAAAAGAATGAAATCAGTCGTTCACATCAGCATCTATCTCCCAAGTTAATGGAAGCTCAAAGGGGCTTTTCTGACATCATGAGACTATTCCACCAGAAAGCCAGACAGCTGACAGTGCTGTCAGCTTAGTATATGCAGAGTAATAAGTTTGCCTGCTTACAGTAGAATCAACCAGGCTGAAGAGATCTCCAAGACCATCCAGTCCAACCCACTACCCAGTCCCATCCAAAGGAAGCTGTATGTACACCAGCCACAAAAGGTGTTAAGCAATGCTGCTATTCATTTGCAATTTAAAACGAGGAGAGTCATATCAAACCATGTTTCTTTCCCCTCCTATAAGGAGATAAAAAACCCAACAAAACAAACAAACAAAACCAAACGAACACACCCGCAAAACACCCCACAAAACCAACAGCAACCAACCACACAAACCTGCATAGAGAAGTTTTTCCATGCCCTCTGCTGGCCGAGTGATTTTATTGGACTTCACCTCAGACAGAGGAATTGGTCACCAAAATGTCTGAACGAGTAGCTTAGCACAAAGTGATTATCTTTCCACTGCTCTTTTACTTGGCCATTATTTAAGACATTGATCTCTATTCCACACTTCCTGTATGCTTTCAACATAAAGTTACTACCTTTCAGACTCATTCAGCTTTCATTTCACAATAAAGGAAGAGCCTATGATGAACTGCAGCTGTATCTGGCTCACTTTTCTAGGTTCCAGAACAAGGAATTCAGCAGAGCTCGGATGGAATGATACAAATTGTTCAAACCAGGAAAGCTATTTCCTGATGTCAACTTTTCTTTGCATTCCTACCACAAGCTGTGCCCCCAAAAAGCTGAATTTAACTGGTTAGCAGAATACAGGAATAATAATTCAAACACTGTTACCAGACATTCTTATTCCACTATGTTTATTTAGTGTATACCTTCTGAGTAACTGTAGTAAGAATTATTTCATACCATTTGGCTTTTACTTCACTACTAAAAAAAGCATCAGCATTTAACTTTACTGGAAAGATACATTGCTGGTATCAGTAAGTCTAAAAGGTGCAGACAGTTATCCACAGTTTGCAGAAGAAATGAAGTTAACTTCAATTAACTGAAAATTCAGCTTATTATCCACTGCACCAATTCCTCACTGCCTGGAAAATTTCAGCACAGAACCTGCTGAGAACTGAAGGGCAAAAAAAACCAAACTACCAACCACAGGAACTTTAAAGGCACTAGTAACCTACTCCTCAGCACTGTCTGTCAGCATGCTCTGATTCCAGGAAATGTTTGGCTTAGTATGCATTCTTATGTCAACTGTTAGCCACATGCATTAAGACACCAGAGAGGCCACAAGATGCAGTTCTCTGTTTAGCTGGCCACAGCTCATACCTGCACAATTGGTCAGCACACCATTAATGCACCAAAATTATTCCAGTCTATGTTCTGAGAACCTAACTGAACACCAAAAGGTATTCAGGCACAGCTAGCTAAGGGATATTCTTTTTCTGCACACTCATTTTAATCTCAATTAAAACTGCTGGAGTACAGTCTGCATTAACACTCTGGAAGGCAAGAGGGACTTTGTCCCCCATTCAGCATCTGAAATCTTCAGAGCATTTTGTAGACCAAGATTCAGCATTAAAAGACTCCAGATCACTTACTTGCTACAGTCTGTTGAAAACAGAGCCAGGCCTGTTGGAGACTATACTTCATTTTTACATTTAATGTCAGGTGTTAATTATACCACAGATGTCTGCTGCAAGAGCAACTGTAAATCCAGAAGCTTTTTTGTACCAATCTCGCTGAAAAATCAGTCAGCACTTTCCTCAGTTGAAGAAAAACACTGTCACTTGACATGTCACAAATAAAACAAAGGTTTTACTTCACACAGCTGGGACATAGCTTACACAATGATCAGCTGTACTGAAGTGGCCATTCATAGCTGGCCAAGTGGTATGTAATATAGACAGTGACAGTTTTGATCCTGCTCCTTCTATTTACTTGAATTCATTGGACACATACACATCCCTTTCAAAACAAGTACATGTTGATATTTCCCAGTAAGGCCAGGGAGGAATTCTGAGAATGTTAACTACTTGAGCTGAAGCCCTGCAACAGTAAAGATGACAGGCTGAAATCTTTAGAACAGCTTCAACCCAAAAAGATGACGCTTTGGAAACAGGGTGTGTGGGAAAATCCCACTGCTATCACCATATAAGAGGTCTCTTTAAGTGTTCTAGAGCATGAACCTAGCAGTTAAAAATATTTTGGACACAGACTTTACATTCCAAAAAGAAATTGGTATATGTACACACAAGATTGTTTTCAGCAGCTGATTACTGTAAGACAAGTCCCTAATTTAGAAAGTTTGAACATCTCTCTTCATACTCCTAAAAACATCAGTAAAGGACGAATAAAGTTCAATGCAGCCTCTGTTAGCAAAGTCATTGTTTCCTTTCTCCTTTTTCTTTAAAATAAGTACTTTCCATTGTCTTTTATTTTCTTTGTCTGGTGCACTACAGACTAAGTCTCAGAAAACTGCACTTTAGAGAAGTTGCTGATCTTAATAATATTCTTTACAGGAAAAGACTCCTATCCTTAGAACAAACACAGCCTAAAGGCACATCATTTATACCACAAACCTTGCACTTTTCTGATGCATAACTGAAAGAGTTGAAACAGTTGCACTACTGAAGTGAAAAAAAAAAACAAACCACATAAAAAAACCCCAATGAAAAACATCCAAAACAAAACCCAAACCACAACCCATGATACTGACCAGAATGTATACACAGAGGTATGACTGAGTTAACAAAAAATATCTGCATTACAACCCCATTATCACACATTAAATTGCTGCAGATAAAGACTGACAGAAATAGAACAGGTTGAATATATTATCTGTCATTTAGACACCACAAGTGTGCTGGTGACTTCCCTTTTATTCTACTGATTAAAAAACTATCTTTCCCCAGATATTCCAATAAATAGTTGACTAGAATACTTTTCTTTTTCTTCCTCAAAAACATCTTTTTTAACTTTAAATCTTCAAAGTTTTATGATGATTGCTGAATGCATCCCATCCTTATTTCATATTATCACTATTGTCCCACCATGTATTTGTGATTTCATGAGCAGAATGAGAACAATTTAGGAAGCTGGAGCCATCTGAGGCAGATTATCTGATGATGCAGAAAGCAATTATTACTTTGATAAGCCTTGAAATGAAGCAGGTTAACATAAGTCACTTACAATCCAAATCACAGTGATTAATCTAACTCAATCTACACCTCTTTACCCTTCACACTCCTTCCATATGTTATTAAGAGAGGAAAAAGAGAACACAAACAGGACAGATGAAGTATTTACTAACTTTGTACAAGACACTAATTTTACATTCAAGTCTTATCAGCTAGTTTAATTAGTTAGAAGACCACAGATCCTCCCTATCATTTCACCTTCTATCGTGATCTGTCCTGAACTATTTTTAAGAGCACATGGTTATGACTTTTTTAAGGGCATCCAGTGATATTTTACTTTAGTTGAAACATGTTATTAGTACATATTGAATTGTTTGGGCTGGGGAGGTGGGCAGAGGCAATGTCTCTTGTTCCAGTGCTCCAGTGATTCTAAGATTTCACTCTTATTATCTCATCTACTAAGTTCATTCTGCCAAGTACTGGTTACATAGAGATTAGATGCAGAAAAATAAGCTGTCTTAATTGTTTAACAATTCTTAGCACTTATCAGAAAGGTGTTACAACAAACAAATCCATATTTCATTCTTTCACATGTAAAACGTTTACATGGTGTGACATTCTTTTCAGTTACCTAAGAACTTCTTCTGCCTGCCAGGCAGCATCTTCCTCTTCTTCCCAGGCATTAGTATTTTCTTGCCAAGTATCCAAGTCTCCCAGTTCAGGCTGAAACAAAAGAAGAGAGTGGTGAGACACTGGAACAGGTTGCCCAGGGAGGTTGTGGATGCCTCCTCCCTGGAGGTGTTTAAAGCCAGGCTGGATGAGGCCTTGAGCAGCCTGCTCTAGTGGGAGGTGTCCCTGCCTATGGCAGGGGGGTGGAGCTGGATGATCCTTGAGGTCCCTTCCAACCTAAACCATTCTATGATTCTACATGGGAAAAAGTAGATAAACCACTTTTATTTTTAATCTTGATGCTTCAGACTTCCAGATGTATCTGAGATATGACAGTACTTCTCAGCTTACTGCCTATACTTCTCACCCTGCCCCAACACTAACATTTTCCAGTTAATTTTTTGACAGTTTTTCAATTCTATTGGTGGTTAAGGAGGGAAGGGGAGAAAGCAGAGAACACAGACTGGAGTAGATCCTGCAGGAGAGTTCTGGAAATTACATGGACAAACCAACATGTATATCAACATCCAGTATCACTTGAGTGCTGCTTTTACTTCACTAGAATTACTTTCCTGAATAATTTTCATTATGGACAGTCTAAGGAAATGGTAGAAGTATTCTGACCACTACTTTCTGCCTAAAAATCTTCCATGCACTGTGTTAATCAAAGCAGAAGCACTGTCAAAAAGGTAAAGAGGAAAGGAGGGATGGCTTCTCCATCTGGACAGACAGGTTGATAGGCAACTAGACTATTTTAAAGTTTAAAGAGCAAAAATTAGGAAGCTGTTAGAATACCATTCCTATAGAAAGGAAGCAAGCAGCAGAAAGTTAAAAATGAGACCAAAATGAAGCCAAAGTAACAAAAAAAAAGTCCCAAACCATCACATAAAAAAAAAAAAAATTCTACTCTTGTTTTTTTTGGAACTTAGTGTGTAGAAGTCAGAAAACTTATTGTCCTTTGTTTCATAAGACTTGCAAGGATATGAGTGTGTGGAAGATTTTTACCTCTATTATTTATCTAGCTAAGTTTCTCAGTAGAATAAGTTAGTTAAAATCAGATTAACAACTTCACTGCTTTGAACCAAATACTCCATTTTAAAATAATTTACATGACTCCACAATTATTCCCCTTGCTCCCTACAATGAAGCCCTTAGGCACACTACTCCTCCTACAGAACAGTCGTTTAACTTTTAAATACAAGATGAATACTTGAAGCATACTTACAGACTGGTGAATAAAAGGAATATCTTGTGTAGCTGCTAATCTGCTAGAGAATCCTGCATTTCCCTCTGGAATCCCAAAATTTAAAGGCTCTCGTTTTTTAATAACTATCTGAAAACATTCAAGAAAGCAACAAAAAGTGGTAAGTCAAAGCACTGCGGATTCCCTGGTGATCATGCACCTTCAAAAACACTTATGGCTACACAGCGCTGCATCTCAGGTGTGCTGAGATTTCACAGTATCACACAGTCTCACAGTATCACCAAGGTTGGAAGAGACCTCACAGATCATTACCACAGATCTTTACCACAGAGCTCAAGGCTAGACCATGGCACCAAGTGCCACGTCCAACCTTGCCTTGAACAGCTCCAGGGACGGTGACTCCACCACCTCCCTGGGCAGCCCATTCCAGTAGCCAATGACTCTCTCAGTGAAGAACTTTCTCCTCACCTCGAGCCTAAACTTCCCCCGGCATAGCCTGAGGCTGTGTCCCGGCGCAGCCTGAGGCTGTGTCCTCTCGTTCTGGCGCTGGCCACCTGAGAGAAGACAGCAACCTCCTCCTGGCTACAACCACCCCTCAGGTAGTTGTAGACAGCAATAAGGTCACCCCTGAGCCTCCTCTTCTCCAGGCTAAACAATCCCAGCTCCCTCAGCCTCTCCTCGTAGGGCTGTGCTCGAGGCCTCTCACCAGCCTCGTCGCCCTTCTCTGGACACGCTCAAGCATCTCAATGTCCCTTCTAAACTGGGGGGCCCAGAACTGAACACAGTACTCAAGGTGTGGTCTAACCAGTGCAGAGTACAGGGGCAGAATGACCTCCCTGCTCCTGCTGACCACACCATTCCTGATGCAGGCCAGGATGCCACTGGCTCTCTTGGCCACCTGGGCACACTGCTGGCTCATGTTCAGGCGGGTATCAATCAGCACCCCCAGATCCCTCTCTGTCTGGCTGCTCTCCAGCCACTCCGACCCCAGCCTGTATCTCTGCATGGGGTTGTTGTTTGAGAAGCTATGCAGCCACACAAAGTGAAAAATAGGAGAGGATAAACACAAAAGACAGGAACTCTTTCCTGTCCCCACTACCTTTTTCTTAGGTCACATGGAAACCTATGAATAAGAGAGAACAGCACAAAGAATTACAGATTAAATAACCATGACTCCCAGTACTCGTATAAGCTACACATTTTATAACATATTCCTTGGAGAAATCCTGCTTCCACAAAAGGTCACTGTAAGATACTGCTCTTGAGGACTGTGCTGTTTGCACAGCTATACTGCTTTAGAATGAGCTCTCAACATCTTCAACAGTATACCTGTGAAGACAAATTTATGCTTCAATAGTTGCAGTGTAATTCACTATCTGGTATTCACTGTCAGGTATTCACTATCACAACTGGTAAAGCCCTGTACTGATCTGGCTGAAAAACATACACTAATACTTCTGCTAAAAGGTTCACTAGTAAATTTAACATAGTTGCCAAGATCATGTATCCCTTTCTTGGCTTGATCTCAAGATACAAATTTAGTCACTCATTTGGTTTAGCCTACTTTAAGTTTCTGTTGTTTCCAGGAGAGGTAGATTCAGAGTTCCACTGGCTGTATAAATGCTAGTATCAATGCAAGAAAGGAAACAGGACTAGATCATCTTACTTAGGAATGACAGACTATGTTATCTGATGGAAGCTCCACTTCTAAACATTGTAAATATAAGTGGTAACATGAGTAGATTCCACCTCAGATCTTAAGGTTTATATTAAACCTAGATTTGGTGGAAATACAAATGCAAATTAGTATTTGAGGTAACAAGGTCAAGTTACTGGAAACGTTCTTGCACTCATCCCTAGAGATACACTGAAACTAAACCCTGTACACAGTTTTCAAACAGCATGGTCTTAAGTTTTGATCTGAACCTGCAGCTCATTCTACTAGGCAAAAAATGCCATTAGATATGGAGGAGAAATCTACCCCTACACAGTCTTCCTCTGCTCTGGAAATTTTGGGAGATAACAATTCTTAGAAGAATTTAGTCTAGAAAATACCACAGATCTTGAATATAAACTGACCTTGGTATCATATCCAGTTCACAGGACCACATGGAGATTGACAGTTGGATGGAGCCAACCTCCTCCTCAAAGCACTGTCAGTTCTGTGGCTGATGAAGGTACTTGAGGCTTATTCACTTGGACCTTAAAAATGTCTGGTGATAGAGCCTGACCAACTTTTCTGGTAACCTGTTCTAGTACTTGCTGCTTTTGTTGTCTCAAAAGCCATGTAAGTACTCAGCTGGAAGACTGGCACATAGAACCAAAACTTGCAGTTACCAGAAGTTTAAATATTTACAGTGTTGATGCTCTCCTGGATATGTCCTTCTGTCTTGTCTCCATAGTAAAAATGGACATCTGAAAAGCAAACTATTTTGACAGAACTGCTCCCCAACACCAGCCCTCCTGGTACAACTTTGTGTAACAAGTAACCGTTCTTTCTGAACCAACAGTGCTGCTACATCAAACTCTAGCAGAACAGGACATGATACGCCATCATATCAGCATAATGAGCTCAAGTATCCCAGTGCAGTGCTTCAACTTTCAGAATTGAACTGACTTGAGGGTTCTTCATATCACATTTGCCAGAGCCTTCAGACCATGAAATTATTCATAAGTTTCTAATAACATCAACATTAAAAATGCAAACATTAATTATCATGACATTAGGTCTCAAAGAGTCAGTATTCTTAATTGGACATGTTAGACTACACGTCAGCACCATTTTCATTTCAATAGGACAGTTTAATTTTACCATCAGCACTTCCTGTAAGTTGCCAATTTACTTATAGCTTATTTTAAAGCAAGGAAAAATCCTCCACAAGCAGAACTGCAAGTGCAATACTTACTTTTTGAGTTTTTCTTATAGTTGGTGTCATGTCTTTGAAATAATCAGGTTCCAGTTGTTCCAAAGGATTTTGCTGAGCAGCCACACTACCATTACCACCTTCAATCTTCACACTGGTAGGTGCATCTTCATCCCATGAAGACCAGTCTTCTACTTCAGGCTGAACAGAACAATATGGTACAAGTTAGTATTATCTGCAAATAAAGACTTGTCCCTTTATATTTTGCTAAGATACATAGTTAATATCATCTAACATAAGTAATATGATTCTCAGATATATACCAATCCTGCTGTAGAACTGGTATAATCACTCTGTTAAGTGATTATCTGTTAAGTCACACACCACTTACTTAAGCAATTACCTGTTTAGGAACAGATGAATAATCCACTGTGGTTGGCAAAGTTATTTGGTCTCCACTTAACTTTCGCCCTCTTCCAGACCTGAAAGAAAAATGTAGGATTCCTCCAAGCTCTGAAAACATGAGCACTAAGTTTAAAAAAACACAAAAAGGAAGTCTGAGAACAGCACTACTGAAAAAAATCATGGCTAAAACATTAAGTGCTTTAACTACCTTAGTATTAACTACTGCCATTTAAAGTCTGCTAAAAAAAAAAAGGAATTTTATCATGAATTTAAAGCAGCATTCAAGGGACTTTCAAAGTGCAATTTACTTTTCAAATTGCAGTGGAAATAGAGAAGCAACTTTAAAAGAATGGACAAATCATCTCAATTATTTGCATGCAAAGTTTTTAGACTGCCAGTGTTTATTGCAGCCATCACAATGGAACTACATTTGTTGAAAGATAACATTTCTACTGTAAACTGAATTTTTTTTTCTGCTTGTGGTCACGCTGCATCTAACAAACCGCTGAGCTGCTTGATTTGAAAGCCTCTCTAAAGTTCCTTTCCCCTCAAAAGTTTAAACAGTAGCACAAGATTATGCAGGTCAATGGCTTCTGCTCATTATATGCTTCTACTTTGAAGAGTATTGTTTCAATGGAAGCATTTCAGCAACTGTATCAAATATTTTTCATTGAAAAAACCACCAGGCTTCGAGGAGACCTTAGAGTGGCTTTCCAGTATATGAAGGGAGCCTACAGGAAGGCTGGGGAGGGACTATTGAGAAGGTCTGGTAATGTCAGGACGAGGGGGAATGGGTTTAAACTGAAGGAGGGGAGATTTAGACTGGATGTTAGGAGGAAGTTCTTTACAGTGAGGGGGGTGAGACACTGGCACAGGTTGCCCAGGGAGGTTGTGGATGCTTCCTCCCGGGAGGCGTTTAAGGCCAGGCTGGATGAGGCCTTGAGCAACCTGCTCTAGTGGGAGGTGTCCCTGCCTATGGCAGGGGGTTGGAGCTGGATGATCCTTGAGGTCCCTTCCAACCTAAACCATTCTATGATTGCAAATAAACCACCTACTTATTTCATGGCAGTTTTCAAAAATAACACCAATGATTATAATATTGTTAGTTGGCATTCACTGTAGAGATACTGATCGCTGCTCTGAGTGTCAAAAGCCTCAGTAATTCTTGGTTTTGATCTTCTCACTAATTAGCAGCACCCAGACTTATCTGCTACAGATTTTAAACAAAAAGAAGTTTCAACTCTTTACATTTTTATTTTTTACTTCTTGGAAACAGTAGATTCAGGCAGGCTGCTTATAAAAAAAAATTAACTGAGGGGATGAATATTATATGTAGGCTTTATAATGACTAGAAAGATGCACAATCTCTGCAGGCTCTTGTTTAAATGAAAGCTAGTGTAAACTATATAAAAGATTAGGTACTAGCTCATATCCACTGAATTAAAATGCATATTTAGTTAAATCACATTTGCTGCTTATCAGGCATACCCATAAGGCAAGGCTGCATTATAGGAAAACAAAATTGAACAAGCTATGTTAAATATGAGAAACGTCTGTAGTTAACAGACTGAACTAAGCTTATCCACTGACTTGCTTATGTGAAAGATTTTACATTTGCATTCTTCCAACTACTTGTTATTCACAGAAAAGTTTTCCTACTTTTTGCTCCCAAGCAGTCCCTCAGCTGCTCATTTCAAGGATTAAGGTCATTTAAATGTTGAAAGGCAGAGGAAAATACTGTCAGTTACACCCAGCAAACAATTAATCTGCTTATAAAAGCTACCTTGACACTTAAAGAGATGAATACAGAAGATATATAGAATATCTAGAAGATACATAGATAATAGAGAACCTATTCATCAGCTCAGTGTTTCTACTTTTTAGAGTTTGGACAGCAAGTATTCTTAATTTAAACTTGGAGTTCAAATCATAGAACTAAGGCTGGCATCTATATAGTTGCATGCAGCATTAAAATGTATTTTTAAGTGTCACTATCTGCAGTGAATTTACTAACCAGTTGAGTGCCTTCTCTTATTGTTGGAATAAGTAAAGGTGAATGAGAAATAAACAGGGGTTTTTCTCTACCACGTTCCGCAAATGCCTTAACCTCACTAGCAAATCAGCAGTCACCATACACAAGAGCAGAATACATTTCTCTAGACTGCTATCTATGCAAAACAACATTCTACAAGAGCAGCAAAAAGCAACAGTAGTTCACACAACAGCACAAATCCAAGAAGATGCTCTGCTGCTGCACTGTTGAACTCTACTACTACACAGTCATAACTCCTGAGGGTTTTTTCGAATGCTTTCAGCATTCTAGTGTGAATACAGTAGAGAGAGTTTTGAACTCTGAAGTAATACCCAGGTCAAAGAATGCATGTGACTGAGTTTTGATCTGTCTTGATTGTTTAGCAATTAATAAAATCAAAACGGGGTAAAGAGGTGAGTGGGAGCAGGAAAGGAGTGCACGAGCCCACAATTACAATCAAAAAGGTAACCAAATTAAATATGACTTGTTTACCTGCATATTAACTTTTTAATGAAAGAAAGCACTGCTGCCAGGCAAGTACAGATTTTAAAGAGTCGAAACTGTGTTATGGCCATGGTGAGAAACCCTTCCTGCAAAAGAAAAAAGTCAAAGGTAGAGGATTATACATCTGAAATTTAATTTCCTCAGTTCCTCAGCGAGTAGCATTCTGTGAAACTGCATTAATGCAAGAAAAGAGAGGAAGTGTCTGGAGCAGAGATGCTATCTGGCTACTATCACTGCTGTAACTAATGTATAGGGCTTTTAAAGATCAAAGGTAAAGTCAGTTAAAGATCTTTTAAAAAGGCAATTGTGGGTAATCAGCTGCATTGACTTTACAGCTGAACTGTTGTAGACACTAACAACAGCACTGAACACTCACTGAAGAGTCATCAGCAAGAAGCTCACGCTTGAGCAAATCCTGCACGTACAAATTACAGATTTAGACTTTATAACAAAACTCGAAGCTAGCCATTGAAATTTAGCTCCCATTTTGATGGAAATGTATGATGAGAACAAATATTGTTCGTTTTAAAGCCAGCACCCCTGAAAAATCAAAGAGAGACCTTGCTAGTCCTGTGCACTATAGCATCAATTAACCCTTAGATCTAGTGATGCTCTTATACCAGACAGGATCGTTGCTAGCAAACTCAGTCAAGAAAACGTTAGTTTTTGGCTGAAGCCACTTGTCTGGAAAGTTATTCTTCAGCGTCAATCTGATAATCTAGAGAATTTATGTATCACATTATTCCAAAACATCCCTTCAAACAGGTACAAATGAAGTTAGAATAATGTGCTGTAATCCAAAACTTGCTTTTCTCTCTTCTACAGGTGAACATTTCAGAGCAAAGAATAGAGGCTCAGCTTCAAAAATAGCTTTTAATTATATATATCTACACTTAAAACAACATTTTTTGTTGCAAGTTTAACATACCTCCTGGTGAGAAGAGAAGACAGACCTGTGACATTTTCCTCAGGCCATGGATTCCATGGAAGGACAGCTTGATTTCAAATATGCTATGGCATTTAAATCACTTTTTATATTCCAGGCTTTAAGTTAGGAAGAGTCAGGAAGGTGGATCATTAGGTAGGCTGCTCCAATACTGCCCTGAGGATTTTATTAAAAAGTACACAATGGAATTTGTGAGCTTCATGGAGCTTAGATATATCTTTTATTGGTGCTCATTTGCTAGATAATCTAACTACCATCAAACACTGCAGTAACACAGTACTGGCAATACTGCTTCACATACAGCCCAGATCAGCAACTTCTGCTACTAAAAAATAATATGAAGTAGGTATTAAACAAATGAGTCCTTTTACTGTAAAACTGAAGGCTTAACCAACCAGGGACCATCAAAGTACAGGCCTCGCCACTAAGCTATATCTCGGGAGAATGGCCTCACAGGATGCGATTCACCTCTACTTCAACACTAGCATTGTACTAATCTTGTTTCGTGGGAGAAAATCTTATCCAACAGCGAGTATTAATTGGGCTGTTCCTCTAAAAGGAACAGCAAACAGTCAAACTTCCCACAAAGAATACCACAGACACTGTCCAAAGCATTTAGCTTTTAAAGGGAGAACGTTTCATATTGCGCTTCAGCACTTTCTGACCTTTTGAAAGAAGAAACTTTGATAAATCTAAGTAACAAGAAAATTCATCCAATCAAGAATTTGAAAGATGCAGAAACAGTGGAAGCTGGTGGCAAAAAAAAGTAATGTGGATAGGAATTAAATGGGCACTTCTCTTCTAAAAGTTGAATTTGGAATTAACTCTTCTATCAGCCTGGGGGGCAGGATGGAAAGAGCAGGAAAGTACATAATGTTAGAAAGAGTAAAGCCACTTTGCCCACTATTTAGCCTACCTAACTGTCCTACTGGGCACTCTAGAGAGAGATCATAAATTGAAACACAATGTACTAACTGAAAACTTTGTTTTGGGAAATAATGATAATCCAAAAACTGCTGCAGACTCAGTATTATTTGTGACTTAATTTCAAGGGACCGGAAAGTTTACTACCACAATGCAGAACTGAAATAAAAACAACATTCAAGTGTATCAGTTAGGTGTACATGTGTCTACAGTGCATCAGTATTTTGAATTCCTTTGTATACAGTACATTGGTTTTTCAAATTCTCTCCTTTTCCATATGTATCAAATTGTATGTTACACTGACTTCCTAATATAAAGTTAACTAAAATCAGAATCCACAAGAAGTCTGGCTTGCAAGCTTTGAACTCTACTGCTGACAAAGTTAGCTGCCAGAAGTTAATTGATTTTTCATAGGTCATTCCTGTATGTGAGTGACTACACTTCCAATATCACCATTATGCCTATCTGGCAAGGCTCAATAGCTACTGTCATTCCCCATAACAATCAGGTAACTTGTTCCTCTCCACTTTCTGTGTCATGCAAGAATTGCAGTTATGATGAGAGAGACACATAATCACATAACCTACTTGTGTTGTAGCTGTATTTCATGTCAACTGTGGCAGCTGTTTTGCCTATCCCTTCTGAGCTTTGATGGTAGTCTTTCAAAGAGGTTAAGATCTGTACACTAAAAATTGTCAGATGTACAACACAAATTTTGGCAACAATATGCTGTCAGCTAGCTACTGTAATACAAACAACCTCTCACCTTTCAAAAGCAGTTTCATCAGTCCAGTTTTTATAATGCTAATTTAAAATATGAAGCAGTATATATGCATCAATTTTAGCAATATGCTAAAAGTTGTTTAAAACAGAATCTTGAAGCAATTCTTGGCTCAAGATTAGAACAAGTCAAGCACTCTCCCCAGCATCTGAAACAGCACTTGCAATATGTGCATTGCTGCTCTAAGGACAGCACTGCCCATAAAGAAAAGTGAAAGGTTAGATAAAGGTTTTGAGTTTTCATGGTGCCTTTGATGGGAGGGGTGCATGTGTTAGGTCTGGTAGTTTTCTGAAGTTATTATTTTCTCAAAGGTAAATAATTTCATATTCTGAAGCAGTTGTATGAGTACAAGTGCACCAGAACTTCATTATTTCCTGAAGTCACTGCAAACCTAATTCACCTGATACCATTACACTGAGCTTGTTCGGTGTTCATTTTTTTTTAAAGTCTTTACTAAGCACAGGAAAGAAGACAGGCTGTGTATTTCCCTTATCTCACCACCAGGAACAAATACTGAGCTGTGTAAAACTAAACAGCAGGGCCACGATATTCATTCCTCCTTTTCTTTTTGTTAAGATTTTCCCTGATAATCAACCCCCAAAAGGAGCTACAGTTAAATTAGCAGCCAAGTATGATACAGAAGAGCACAGTGACATCATTTAAAGTAGCGGTGCTCTAGAAATAATCAAATCATTTCTTAACAGATGAAGGCAAAGGTGAAAGAAACACCAGACTAGAATGAAGAGCACCTCATAGCTGTCTGTCAGCCAGATGCACCACTGTGCATACCACACCTCATGCTCAGCTTCCAATTTGTAAAATGGGGTAGGCTTTCCTCCTCATATTATTGGGACTGCTTCTAAAATATTACATTTATCAGACTTACTGTCACCTGAACTTTGAGGTTCCATTACAGCAGATATAAATAAACGAACAAATTGGGACATGAATTTTAATTAAATTCTAGCAGCCAATGCAACAGTTTTGGAACAGACATCACATTTAGATGAAGTTTGACTTTGTGTAGCTCATACTACCTTCTATTAGCAAAAAAAATTGCAGCAGCTACTCACAGGGAAGATGAGAGCGCAAAGGATTAAGCACAGCAGCAGCAAGACGTTAAATACACTGGGAGTCAAGCCAGAAGAATGATGCAACTGATTTCCAAAGAAAAACATTTTATGGATCCATAAAGAAAATACAGTGAAGGGAGGGAAAATTGAGAAGCTTATTGAACTGAAACATTTTTATACTGCTTGCAGCACTGGCCTTGTTAGAACTCCTGACACCTCTGACTTCACTAACAATAACCAGCAAGTCATCCATGGTATGCACAGTTTAAGTAAGTAAACTATGGTGCGACAAGCAAGACTCTCACTGGCCACCACTGTACAATGACCTCACTGTCATCTGAAAAAGCACTCCCTCTTTCATACTTAACAGCACAACCACAACTGTCAAAAGAAGCTGATTCTAAAGTCAAGTCACTCTGTGGCATCAAAATTGCTTTACAGACTTGTTTTCTCCTACTGAACTCATCTCCTGTCCCTGAAAAGATGTCAAAACACTCATAGAGCATCTATCCTGTCCTCCTCTGTTCCTCTACAATGCTAACTGATCTGTACTTTGCAGTTTTCTTCAGATATCATCTTTAAAATAGAACCAGTATGTTTTCACTAGAACAGCTGATGAAACCCTAGCAAGTACCATACTGCTACTCCAAAGTTTCAGTGGCAATGGTAGATTTCTTAGAAGTTCATTTTGTACCAAATTTTGCCAAAGTAGCAGTCACATCAATCTAAAGATGCCCAAGTAGGTTTACAGGATGTGGAAGCTTATGAAGAACAGTAGATGGAACTTGAAAAGTCTGTTCATTTTCAGGCACAGAAACCCTTCTCCAAATCAGATACAACATGTACATGAGCATTCTGTAATTTTAACAAGGCAGCATAATGATTCAGGAACAGTGCTCAGTCAGGTACCAAAAGACCCAACATCCCCTGCATCTCAAAGAGAGTAACTCTCATTCTGTAGCCTAATGAGAAGGTTCCAGACCCATCTTCCTGGTTGAATTCTGTGTATGTTTTCAGTTGGCTGGGGTTTTTTTAACCACTTTATATAGAAACACAATATTGTGAACAATGAAGGAGGAAGAAAAAAAACTAACAAGAGAACGATTTTCATTCGGAGTTTGACAAACAGATCAAGTGACAGCAGGAAGGAATGCTGAAAGCATATTAAAGAAAGGAGCAGAATCTAAAGGGAAGATTAGAAGGTATCTCCTCCTCTAACTAGGTAGGTGGTTGGGGAATGTTTGCAATAGGCACTGTAGTTTCAACAGTAATTGTATAACTTTTAGCACAAGCACCTAACCGGGCAGCTTTGAGGCAGTGGGGAGTGAAGACTACTTTGCCTATGATTTATGGGAGCGAGTGACATCATGAAAGGTGCTCACATCCAGGCTGAAATTTCAAGACTATCAGGAGCTGCACAGGACACCACAAGCAAAGAAGGTATGTTTGTCTTTTAACGGAAGGCAGTAAAAAAGCAGCGCACACTGGCATTTCCTAACTTCTATGTACCTGTTACATGGCACACAGAGTTTTAACTTTCTTTTTTTTTTTTTTTCCTTTTTAAACATCCTACTTCTGGTATCATAAACATTCTCTAATACCACCTCTTGTCATCCCTGTCTCTCCAGGAATATGCACATGGTTCAAATCTTGTCAATGTGATCTCTTGAAGCTTTATGTTCTGAAATTGCGCAAGTTCTAATTTTCAAAGCAATCTTAGTTCAAAGCTTTTGTCCACTGACTAACCACAGTCATTCTTTTGACAATCTCCTATCTATATAGGCTATTGCCATCTAAAAATCAGCATAGAGAATACGAAGACTGAAGTCATGCAATCCCATGATATTGCTACTTCGCTCACATTTACAAGAAGTCTTTGACATAGTGCATTAGCATTCATGTAACTCCCTTTTCAACACTGGACACAGAATCAGAGTTTGAGAGATCCCAGTTCTGTTTCAGTCCTTATCAGTCACCCAGAACTTAAGTTACCTGTTGTACCTACACAGAAAGACAGAGATGACAAATTAACACACCCTCCCTGTTGCTCCCACAAAATCATCTTGCAGCATCTGCTGTCTCCCCAAGCACCACCAACTATTTACAGTCAAGATACACAAGAAGACACGGTGTGCAAGATGGAGAAGTCTCTACCAGAGTATTCAGATGGACTATAGAGCAGAAGGATACACTATTTTTCATTAGATGTGCAACTGGAGCACTTACGCTGTGAATTCATGACTATGAAACAGTGCCCCACCGCTCTACAGAACAGCCCCGGCTCAAGTGATATTAGAGACTGCACAAAAGCCAGACAGTAGGATTTAAGTTTTCTGGGACCTGTTCTTAAGTCTCTCAAAGCGTGCTAAGCAACTTGCACACTAACATTCACGCAATGTGTCGCTCAGCATGAACAAATAGAAATTCCAAACTACATAACCCCAAGCAGTCCAGTCCCACAGAATCTCTAGAAACACCAAGAAAAAGCTTAAATCCCGCCAGTTCTGACACAAAATGTTCCCTCCTCCCCATCTTTTTCCACAACGTGTCAGCCCTGCCAGTGCCCAAGCGCTGCCTATCTCCTCGGCAGTCACTTCACGTTTCGCCCAGGTCGCGAGATTTCCCCCCACGCCTCCGCCCAGAAGGTAACCGGAGCCGCCTCGCTGAGACACTTCGCCGTCCCAGGGCAGCCAGGCCGGCCTGCTGCTGGGCGAGGCGGCGGTCAAAAAGCCCCGGGGACAGATGTCCCAAGAACGGAGAGGAACGGGATGGGTGTTAGCAAGAAAGAAACGTGAGGGCCTCCCTCCCGGCGGGAAAGCGCCAAGGCCAGGACCCCTAACCCAGCCGCGCCGAGGCGAAACGGAAGTGGGCACCCGGCAACGAAGGAAGCAGCCTTCCCCGCTCACCTGTCCCGAGGCTGAGGGACTCTACAGAGAGCACGGGGCGCCAGGGGCCGAGGCGGCCGCTCCCGCAGCCTCTGCCCTCGCTGGCCGCCCCTCATTCAAAGCCAGGCGCGCACCACAACGCCGCCGCCTCCCGCGCCGCCATCTCGGCCTCCTGTCACCCGGGAGACGGGCCCACCCCTTCCGGCCTCGCCCCTTCCCCTCGCGTCGCCAATGGCCGTTCGCTTCTATGCCGGCGGCTCCCGCCCTGGGCCTGTCGGCCAATGGCTGCCAAGCCGAGCCGAGCCGAAGCGAGCCGAAGTGAGCCGAGCCGGCGTTGTGTCTCTGCGGAGACAACGCTCGGCAGGGCAGCGTAGGCGCCCTGGGGTGCTCGGCCGCGCCGGGCGTCTTCGCTCTCCTGTCCTCCTTACCTCCCAAGGGCTCGCCACAGTGACCACCGACCCTGAGAAGGGTTTGAGCCAGGTCTTTATCACTTCAGGAAAGTGCAATTTAAAAACATTGTTTTTTAAAGTTATTAGGAGGGCAGGTGGTGCTGGTCGACAGCCGACTGAACATGAGCCAGCAGTGTGCCCAGGTGGCCAAGAGGGCCAATGGCATCCTGGCCTGTATCAGGAATAGTGTGGCCAGCAGGAGCAGAGAGGTCATTCTGCCCCTGTACTCAGCACTGGTCAAATCACACCTTGAGTAGTGTGTCCAGTTCTGTGCCATTCAGTTTAAGGGAGATGTTGAGGTCTCCAGAGAAAGGCACCAAGGCTGGTGAGGGGACTGGAGCACAGCCCTATGAGGAGAGGCTGAGGGAGATGGGGGTGCTTAGCCTAGAGAAGAGGAGGCTCAAGGGAGACTACAACTACCTGAAAGGAGGTTGTAGCCAGTTGGGGGTCAGTGTCTTCTCCCAGACACCCAGTGACAGAACAAGAGAACATAGTCTTCAGTTGTGCCAGAGGAGGTCTAGGCTGCATGTTAGGAGGAAGTTGTTGCCAGAGAGAGTGATTGGCATTGGAATGGGCTGCCCAGGGAGGTGGCAAAGTTGCCATCCCTGGAGGTGTTTAAAAGGAGGCTGGATGAGGCACTTAGTGCCATAGTTTAGTTAATTAGAAGTGTTAGGTGATAGATTGGACTCAATGATCCTAGAAGTCTCTTCCAACCTGTTTAATTATGTGATAGTGTGATCAGGATGCTTAACATATGGTTGTAAGGGTATTGCTGTGTGGTTGCATAGATGCTGAGCTGTAAATTTGGAAGCTACTAAACAAAAAATCGCTGAGGTGGCTTCTGAGAGAGCAGAGCCTCAACCGGCAGCAGGTCTTGACAGTGTCTCTGTGCACTCAGACACTTTTAAAAGTGCTTATACATGCTCACTGGCTGGCCTCCCAGGACAGTATATTCATTCCTTGCTGGTGCCCAGCAAAGAGGAGGCAGATAATAAGTAACCTAATGTTAAGATTTTTTTCCAGAGCTCTGAGTATGCCTCCACTTGCAGTATGTTTAACAGATGGGGTAGAGGAAGGCTTTGTCAGTGACTGCATAGGTCTTCCTGACCTCAAAGCAGACTGCAAGAGTTTGATTCTCTACTGCACTGGGTATTTTTTGTTGCTCCCCTGAAGAATGATCCAGGGGTTTTGTTTCCTTTAGCATCTCCCTGTGAGGCACTGACCTTTACACTGGAGCCTGGCCAACCACTGGGACCTTCTGGAGGGCAGAACCTTTAGTCAGCCCAAACAAGTTTCTGGTTTGTTCAGTGCTATAAAGAACTTAGAGGTGATAATATGTGACCGTAGCCTAGTGCTGAGAAATTTCTTGGAGAGCTGATCCTGAGTTTTTCTTTCTGTGACCAGCACCAGCTCCTCCTTCCTAGGCTGTTTCTGTATTTAATGGTGATGGATAAATATACAGAGTTGATGTTGGGAGTGGGTACCAGAACCCACTTTTCTCTGTCACTGACACCTAAGTGAGCTAACCAAGAGGCTTACAGAGTCAGGCTTACTTTTGCTCTTAATTTTTTTTCCACATCAGCACAAGTGAACAAAAAAATTGGGAGTTCTGCTTCCCTCCATGACTAAAGACAGAAAATACTATAGCTTCTCAATAAGGCCGTTCTCCCAGGAGGTAGATTTAAAGTGAGGGATTACTGACATTTTGGAAGGTTGGGAAGACCATGCTTATCTCTTCTGTTTCCCAAATAAAGAAGCTACCTGCTATTTAGGTCTTGACTATGTGATTAACTATTAGTCTCTATATACACATTATCCCTATTATTTCCTCTTCATTCAGCCACATCCTAAAGAAAACTGCCTGCTGCTGCACTTGAGAAGAAGTAAATCCCTTCAATAAGTGCAAGGTGTGCTTGGGATTTGGATCTTGGGGGAGCTAAAGCATTCCATTTTGGCTCCTAGGTCCCAGTTTCCTTTAGATGCCAGCTGGATGCTTCTGCACACCTTTAGCTGCAGACAACAAGGCAACTCGATCATGCACACAGACAAGCCTGTGAACAGAATTTGCATGTGTCTACAGTCATGAAACTCCAGAACTTCTGTAACTGCCATTTGATTGCAGCTGAGCAGCTTTTAGATAGCAAATGTGGATCTTGGTGCTTACACTCTACTTAAAATATATTACAGATGATTATGATCCATATTGGCTCTCAGTCATTACTGATTTTAATAGATAAAACTAGGAAATAATATTAGAATTGCCAGAAAAAAAGCTTATGCTTTGTATTCCTTGTACTCCTCACATTCCTCAACTGCAGGTTAGGGAGAGGATAACAGGAAATCTAGATCCCAGTTTTGATCAGAGGAAAAAAAAAAGTAATTGCTTTTGAATACAGATGTGTAGCCTCAAATCTATAATCTAGAGGAGACAGCAATCAAAGACTGGAAATGAGGAAGTGAAATAAATACTTTTATTTTCATTCTTTATAAAGTTTGGCTGTTTATCTTATGATAATGAGGAAGCTTTTTCATAGAATCATAGAATGGTTCAAGTTGGAAGGGACCTCAAAGATCATCCAGTTCCAATGCCCCACCATAGGCAGGGACACCTCCCACTAGAACAGGTTGCTCAAGGCCTCATCCAACCTGGCCTTGAACACCTCCAGGGAGGTAACAGCCACAACCTTCCTGGGCAACCTGTGCCAGTGTCTCACCACCCTCACTGGAAAGAACTTCCTCCTAACATCCAGTCTAAATCTCCCCTCTGCCAGTTTAAACCCATTACTCCTCATCCTGTCATTACAAGACCTCATAAATAGTCTCTCCCTTGCACTCCTGTAGGTCCCCTTCAGATACTGAAAGGTTACTACAAGGTCTCCTTGAAGTCTTCTTTTCTCCAGGCTGAAGGGCCCCAGCTTTTGTAGCCTGTCCTCACAGCAGAGTTGCTGCAGCCCTCTGAGAATCGTTGTGGCCCTCCTCTGGACTAAGAGTTCCATGCCCTTCTTGTGTTGGGGGCTCCAGAACTGCACCACAGTACTCCAGGTGGGGTCTGACCAGAGCAGAGTAAAAGGGACAGAATTCCTTCCCTTGCCCTGCTGCCCACACTGCTCTTGCTGCAGCCCAGCACAGGGTTGCTGTCTGGGCTGCACTTTCACGCTGCAGGCTCATGTTGAGCTTTTCATCAATCCAGACCCCCCAGGGTCTTTTTCTAAGGGCTGCTCTCAGCCATTCCCCACCCAGGCTGGATCTGTGCTTGGGATTGCACCCACCCAGGTGCAGGGCCTTACACTTGGCCTTGTTGAATGTCATGGGGTTGGCCTGGGCACACCTCATTCAAGTAATCTTCATCACTGCAGCAGACAGAAAGCAGGCATAGAGAGTACTCTTTCTGATCTTTATTCAACAGAGCCCTTGACTGTTTGATGAAACATGTCCTTGCAAAGAATATGTCAACAGGTATTTTGAAATGTAATCTGAATCATTCAAATATTAGCAAACTGCTGCAGGATTTGGGCAGAAACATCTAGTGGGAGGTGTCCCTGCCTATGGCAGGGGGTTGGAGCTGGATGATCCTTGAGGTCCCTTCCAACCTAAACCATTCTATGATTCTATGATTCTATGATCTCAGAACAAGATGCACAGTGAATGAAAAGGCTGACAAACAGATTGTCTAGTTAGGAGCATTTTTCTATCAAGTTACCAAAAAAAAAGATATTGTAATGGCTGCCTGGTAGTGCCACTGCCATTGCAGATTCTGAAGGTGCTGTGTTTCACCCAGTTACACCTGTCCTGGGGCTAACAACTTTATCTTGTGTTCAGCTGAAGCAGCATTTCTCTTTATGGAAACTTTTTAAAAGCTTCACTTTGGAAAGTATTAGTAAATAACATTTGAGATGCTAATCAGCTTTGCCAGGACAGAGGAGTTATGTTCCAGGCAGAGGACATTTATAAAAACCCATGAACTGCTCTGGATCTTACATTTTTTGGGGATGCCTCTTTTTCTTTTCCAAGTGAGCAGAAGTATAACATGGAGTATTTATTCTGGTCTTCCCTTCTCAGATGGAAGAAGCTCAGCTGCTGTTGCCAAGCTCTAGGGAACACTCATAGGTGAGTACTGTGTTCCCACAAAGTTTGAGAAACTATGAACTAAAGCAGCTCTTCCCAAAAGTCAAATGATACTCAGGAAAACATTGAAAACTTAAGGATCCACCATGCTTTTTCTTAGTTTCTCCCAGTGATGAAGCAACTGGACTTTTACAAGCAATTTACTTCTATTTCCACCAACAGTTTTTGCATTTCTCTGTTTACAGTGCTCTTCGTTTCCTGAAGAGGTTCTGACACATCACATTCATATTTTTCTATCAGCTTTCTTTCCAATAAACTATCACAGGGAGAATGTTAAAGCTTGTCTAGCAGTGCTACCCCTCAATAATGCTCTTGTCCTTGTCAGTTCTCTTTCCTTCTTCCTTTCAAAATTGCAAGTCATACATCACGGGAGGCTGTAGCCAGGTGGGGTTGGTCCCTTCTGCCAGGCAACCAGCAACAGAACAAGGGGACACAGTCTCAAGTTGTGCCAGAGGAGGTCTAGGCTGCATGTTAGGAGGAAGTTGTTGCCAGAGAGAGTGATTGGCATTGGAATGGGCTGCCCAGGGAGGTGGTGGAGTCACCATCCCTGGAGGTGTTCAAAAAAAGATTGGATGAGGCACTTATTGCTATGGTCTGGTTGATTGTCTAGGGGTGGGTGATAGGTTGGACTGGAAGATTTTGGAGGTCCCTTCCAACCTGGTTGATTCTATGAGTGCAGTCTTACCACTGCAGTACACACAGCAGAGATCAGTGTTACTATTATCTCTTTTATTCATTCAAAGATCCCATGACAGCAGATGGTGACTTCTGCTTTCCAGAGAATTAAATGTTTCTTTCCCCCTCTGCATTAGCTATAAAAACTCAACGTTGTGCTGACTTTGTACACAGGCAGTTACTGGGAACCAGCCAACAAAAGCAGCCAGGTTGTGCTGCCCTTGTCAGTATTCACCCACAGGCTGCCAAGCCCAGCTTTTATCAGCAGCAACTTGTTTACCTCAGGATCAATGATTGAAAGCATGGATAAACTCTTTCCTAGTAACTCCAACAAACAGAAATCAGCAGATATTTCTTTCAGAGGTGTTTTTTATGACCAACTGCTGGGTCACTTCACTAGTTATAAGGGAAGCATAAGAACCACTTTAAAGAATAGAACTCTTCTGAGAGAAAGAACCATGGTAAATCTGCAAAACACTAAAGGCAAGATTAGGCCTTTTCTCATTCCAAGCAGAATGCTTATTTACCTATTCATTACACAGAAGTAGTGAAATATAAATTATTTATGAGGAAAGTAATTTATTTTTCCTCATTTGGGGCTTCAGTCATTCCAAATTCAGCTCTGCAGCTGCAGCTGTTTCCTTTAGAAGCTGAAAAACTGGCCAAGTACAATTCAATTCTGCTTTCAACTGCAAATATTTGGATATTTGAAGGAAGCCAGCAGGTAAAAAAGCATTGCCTATTTTTCACTGCTACAGTGAAAATCTGATCATCTGTAAGTTAAAGCAAGATATTTAAGTGCCACAGTCCCACGATTAAATGTGATGAGGACGTGGGCTAGGTGGTGTAGAGCTGTTACCCTCCAGAAAGAAGAGCTGAGAAGCAGCAATATTTTTTTATTACCATTGATGGACTCTTTCTGGATTTCTCACGTACTCAGCACTGGTCAGGCCACACCTTGAGTACTGTGTCCAGTTCTGAGCTCCTCAATTCAAGAGAGATTTTGAGATACTGAAACGTGTCCAGAGAGGGGCAACAAAGCTGGTAAGAGGCCTGGAACACAGCACTGTGAGGGAGAGACTGAGGGAGCTGGGGGTATTTAGCATGGAGAAGAGGAAGCTCAGGGGAGACCTTATTACTGTCTACAACTACCTGAAGGGAGACTGTAGCCAGGTGGGGTTGGTCTCTTCTGCCAGACAACCAGAAACAGAGCAAAGGAACAGTCTCAAGTTGTGCTGGGCGAGGTCTAGGCTGGATGTTAGGAGGAAGTTATTGCCAGAGAGAGTGATTGGCATTGGAATGGGTTGCCCAGGGAGGTGGTGGAGTCACCGTCCCTGGAGGTGTTCAAGAAAAGCCTGGATGGGGCATTTAGTTGCCATGGTCTGGTTGATTGAGCTGGGTGATAGGTTGGACTGGCTGTTCTTGGAGGTCTTTTCCAACCTGGTTGATTCTATTCTATTCTATAAAGATTTCAGACATACTTGTTCTCCAAGTGGTAAAGTCTACCCTGAAGCATTCTGGCAGTAAACAAGAATGAAGAAGAAAGGGATGGGGGGAAACAACAGGAAAACAATTGAAAAACCTTTGGTGGCAAAAGGCTGCAGTTCTGTCTGACTGGAATCTTGACATCCCAGTAGAATTTCTTGGTGATTTACTGTTTTATAACATTATTTTGATGATGTCAATGTGGAGAAGTATTCATGGACAAATAATTATCTGTAACCACTTTCAGTTCATTGTGTATTTCAGACGCCTCAGGGCTTGACTAAGGGAGAGGCTAAGCTAACTTTTTCTATTGGCCTTTCATTGACAGCAGTAGGACTATTCAATTCACTGTCACATAGAATTTGGACTACTGCACATGCAGAGCTATAATTTACTCTAGCTGTTATCTGACCTATTATTTCAATGTCAGTGTACAAACTGATTTTATTTTTCACAAGCTTCTCTACAATAAGACCAAGCTGAATCAGCTGCTGGAGTGTACATATAGGGCAGCCACTTAAAAGGTCTATTGGCCCACAGCTAATTCACATTAATCCTGAATTGTCACTTCCTGACTATTTAGTTCTGTGTGCTGTCTGACTTAGTAAAGACACTTTCATTACACTGAAAATGTGTAGTTAATTCATCTCTCTGCCTGTAAATATTATAGATATGGAACTTCTAACAGCACAGATCACCTTATTTTTCAATGTGTGAAAAAAAATCCCTCAATAGGACAATAAAGTTCTGGCTGCAGCCTAAATGTTACCAATTGTTTTCAATACTCAACCAAATGAGCAGCAGCTGAGATTGTACAGAGAAAAGTTTGCAAAACGAAGCCACCCTGTGCTTTTGTGAAGTAAAATCTGCATTTAAAGCAAACATTTGAGCCTGCTAAGGAGACCTATTTATTCCTCAAAAAAACCCCTCTCCCATTGCTGGTCTCATGCCAAATCTAAGTCTTAGAAGAGCCATCAAGATACCTCCCACCAGATTACTCCAGTTTAATTTGGATCTGCATGTGTTGTCAGACATGAATTTTTACCTGGCTATTGAATGGAGGCTGCAGTGGTGTGATTAAGAGAACTCACTGTGAGGACTTGAGCCATTAGGCTCTTCACATCAGAGAGCAGGCAGCATTACCTTGAGATGGAAGCTGCTGGTATATGTCTGGAAGGCAATCGCTCGCTCCTCTTCTTCTAGGCCTCTGAATGCTCTTGCATAGTAAGCCAGTCTAGGTAGAACTTTACAGCTTAATTTTGGAAGCATATGAAAGAGCTGTTTGTCAAGAATTTACCTTCAGATTGGTCAGCACAACTTTCTGAAAATTCCTGTATTCAGTCTTTATTCTGTGCCAAACATGGGCTGCCTGCAGAGGAGAACCGCACCTCACTTACAGCAACTGTCATGTTCTATATGGAATCTCAAGTGTTTACTAATCAAGCAAGCCTTCCACAGTTCAGTACATGAATACCTTAAGTCTTACCCTGTCCCACCAAAGTGAAGGAAATAAGTGAAAGCTCTGGAGCAAACTATTGTGTGCCCATGATTCACTGCTGCTATTCATTAAACAATTACTCTGCACTGGTCAGGCCACACCTTGAGTACTGTGTCCAGTTCTGGGCCCCTCAATTTAAGAATGATGTTGAGGTACTTGAACATGTCCAGAGAAAGGCAACAAGTCTGGTGAGGCAGCTGGAGCACAGCCCTGTGAGGAGAGGCTGAGTGAGCTAGCTGAACACAGCCCTGTGAGAGGCTGAGGGAGCTGGGGGTGTGCAGCCTGCAGAAGAGAAGGCTCAGGGCAGACCTCATTGCTCTCTAAAATTACCTGAAAGGAGGTTGTAACCAGGTGGAGGTTGGTCTCTTCTCCCAGGCATCCAGTGACAGAACAAGAGGACACAGCCTCAAAGTGCATCAGGGTAGGTTTAGGCTGCACATTAGGAAGAAATTCTTCACACCAAGAGTGATTGGCATTGGAATGGGCTGCCCAGGGAGGTGGTGGAGTCACCATCCCTGGAGGTGTTTAAGAGGAGGCTGGGCGGGAGGCTGGATGAGGCACTTAGTGCCATGGTTTAATTACAAGGATAGGTGATATGTTGGACTTGATGATCCTAGAGGTCTCTTCCAACCAGGTTAATTTTGTGTGATTCTATGATTCTGTGATTACTTTTAAAGTCATGCAAAACATCAAAGAACCTCAGCAATGTTCTCTAAGAACAAGAGTAATATGGAAGATATTTTACAGACATATTAAATATACTCTCTGCTAGGTGGTGTGAAGAAACATTCTGTACTCTACCAGTTACTAGCATTGCCTAAATCAAGTCCAGAATGAAGAGCTCAGAATGTGCTATTCAAACCAAACATACTGCAAATTCAAACATTGAATTAACATACCTAATGCAAATAAATAAACAAACCAAGATGGGCTTAGAAGCAGAGGTATTTTCTTCTACCATCCACTATTGTGACCTCTATCTCTGTACAGAGACCATGCCGCACATATGGTCAGACTGGCATGAAGGAAGGTTGAAGAGTGTATGGGCCCTTAGAGGAGCATTGGTACACTGCAGCAGATCCCTGGTTTTGCCATTGGAATGGGCTGCTCTGGGAGGTGGTGGAGTCACCGTCCCTGGAGGTGCTCAAGAAAAGACAGGATGGGGCACTTAGTGCTATGGTCTGGTTGACTGGATAGGGCTGGGTGACAGGTTGGACTGGATGATCTTGGAGGACTCTTCCAACCTGGTTGATTCTATTCTATTCTATTCTGTGCCTGGCTCCTGAGGCAGTGCAGCTGCAGCCAGAACATGAGACCAAAGGTGCTTGTGGCCTGTCACATCTTTAACCCACTGAGCATCTGTCCTGCCCAGTTTATACTGAGTTTTGTCTAGTGCCAGACTTGACCTTCGGCTGTTGACAGACTCCTCTCTCACATCGGTTCCCCAGTCCCAAGCAGCCAAGTTACCAAGCCACTCGCAGTCTGGCAGGGCTAGTCCTGCTGCTGCCACATATTCCCAGCCCAGTGCGGTGTCCAGGTCAGCGCAGCCACAGCCAAAGCTCCCGGTGCGCAGGCAGCTCGGGAAGGAGGAGCTTCGCTCTGGCGCACACCACGGGACGTTTCTCTCCGCTGCCAAACGGCGGGGCCGGGGAGCGGCGGGGAGCAGCCACCGCCTGGCCCACGCGTGAGGCACGGGTGCCCCCGAGCGGCTCCTCAGGCTGCCGAGACTGGGGAAATTGAGCAACCCGCTAGAGCCGCCACTCTTCAGTGCATTCCTGTAATTAGGAGTATAAAGATTCACATTGGGCCAGTTAATTTTTCACAGTAGCTGAGTCACAGCAGTATCTAATTGCTCAGTCAGTTTCTGCTTTCATGTCTCCTGCTGTTCATAATCTGTTAGCTCGAACTGATCCTGCATGAATTGAGCATCTCTTTCATAAACTTTATTTTGGCAGCTCTTTATGTTGTGATTCCAGATGCAAGAATTTAAAAATGTGGCATCTTAAGAGATGCTGACAAATTATTGCATTATATTTTAAATTTCCAAAGGCCATAAAGATCCACCTAACCAAAAGATACCAAAAATAGCAGCAAAGCTAGGAAACAGTCATTATTGTGGATCAGAATTGTGACTCTCTTCATTAAATAAACTCGAATAGAGAATTACTGATGACAGCTACAACTGCTTGCTTTGAAGACTTTGACCTCTTAGGAATGAGCTGCAGCAGAAGTCAGAGGCTTCAAACCACTCACTCTCTACTGAAGTACCAGCAGGAATGCCACCTACAGTTTTCATGTAGTCTTCTTCATGCTGCCCAGCTAGTTTAGAGAAAATCAGATAGGATATGATTTGTAGTACACCACATGCCATTTTCCACAGACCTTCCCCCACCACCACTCTCTGCATTTCTAATTCATGTACTTGTTAGCCATGCTTCTTTTCAGAAAATCTGAGCAAGTCTGCACAAGTGTCAAGTTGTGGATTATTAAAAGCTGGACTAAGTGGCACACTACTACAGTGCACCGACAGAAGAGCCTTAAAACCTCAAGTCCAAAATTATTATTTTTTTTTTTTAATTAAAATAACACCAATTTTAAGAAATCAATGCAGTGCAAAGAAGCTTCAACTCATCATATATAAAAAAAAAAAGAGAAGTTTTTCCATCCTTAAGCATGTAAACTGCATTCCAATCCTGACACCATTGATGTAATACCAAAACAGAAACACTGTATCCCAGATCAATGTCCAAGTTAAAGACTGGCATGCTGGGCAAGGAAGGTTCTTATTCTTTGCAAGAGTTCTTTCTTTACACTGTCTGGTACCAAGGCTGAAACACAAATACAAAAGCAAGTAGTAAAGAAGACAAAATAGGACATATGCTAATACCAAACTTTTACAACAGCTGTTTCTATTCTTTCTTTGTCCTTTCAGTTCTATTAATACCTAAAGTAACTGAATCTACTTGATTTTCATACAGCACATCTTCGATTTTCCTAGTTAAAGTAGGGTAAAATTGAAGTCTGTTGATAACATTGTTATTATTGGTATTTTTTTATCTAGTCATAGTCAAGAAAATTGGAACATTTCAGGGGAAATAATTAGTAAACAGAAAACAGGACAATCACCAGAAACTAGTTTGGTTATTCTACCTTTTCTCCTTCACAAATTTTAAGACACCTAAAAAAGTATTTCAGTCATGACCTCAGGGTAAGGATCATCAGTAAATTATTTTGAAGGCCTATTTTTATTTAAGATTTAAAGAAGTTTCTCCCACTAACACCAAAGCCTATTAGACAGTCTAAGAACACTATATAAAGATGACTGCAAGGTTTCCTTAAGCATCTGTATGCTGTGTCCTTTTCATTTCCCTGCTTCCCATGACACTAGTACTGTTAGTTCAGACTTTTCACCTTTAAAAAAAATGGAATTTCAAAACATCTCTGCTGCATACCCCAATTTTTTGGAGACCATTAAGACAGTTACATAGATGAATACAGACTCACAACTCAGTAATGTAACCAAAAGTAGTCTACACATATAGCTTGTTACAGAGTTTGAATGGCTGTTACACAATACAAATTTACATGATTTATTTGTAGTTGTTAACAAACTATTATGGTTTTTCCTTTAATCAAAAGCAGGCAAGCTCATAATGCTGGCTTCAAAATACTAATGACATACAGGTAGGTATGCTTATTAATGCACTGCCACATTCATGTTTGTGATTTCTTACCTCTGCCTTTGGGCGTGATTTCTGACACCAAGTCATCAACAGTAACATGCTCTAATCCTTTTTCTTTAATGACATCTGGGAAAGAACATACCAAATATTTTAAGTCCCTTATTTAATTCATTAGAAGACCATACCTGTGCCAATGATTAAGAGCCCAAACCTGCATACACCACTCATCAGAGTATCAAGTAGCTTGTGACCTAACTCAGTAACTACTGCATTGTACAGTAGATTTAGTCTCCCCTTCAAACCACACATCTAAGGATGGGTACATGTCACTACTGATACCTGTTGATCAGTTCATACTTTAAAATCAAACACTGCAGTTTAAGCTTATCTGAGCATTTCCAGATCTGGAAGCATTGTAGCAGTGCACAAATTGGTCCACATTATTTATGTAATGGAGAGAAAGATGCAAATTGAAAAGGACTGGAGCATACAACAAGGGAAACCACAGAAACAGAATATACTTACTGCTCTCCCTAACTGGTTTAAAAAACACTCTGTATATTTCAGCTAAGTAAAAAAGTATATCTGAAAGATATACATCTACAGCAAAATGAGAAATCTATAATTAAGATGACTGCATGATTATTTCATACCAGTATTTAAACAACTGTCTATAGTGCCTTGAAGACTGCTGACATACACGAAGTCAATTCTAAGAAGAAACCTCAAATGAGTTGCATAAACCTAAAAATATTTTGTCTGAACATTGAATGTTTGTTTTTAACTGTCTCTCTGCACACAGAATTGATTGTCCCCAAGACATTAAATGTTTTGTTAAGATCTGGCTATTTAAAGATTCATCTGCTTGTTTTCCCTAAGCAGATGACCTTATTTCCAAGAATTGTATTCAAAAGGAGTACAAATAGACTTATTTCTCTCCTATATGCAGACAAGAAAGTTTTCTTGAGCATACACTTCTATTTGCTCCATTTTCCTTTATCTCAGATTTTATTCTCATGTGGTAAGGAAGTCATCTTTCTCAAAACCCCAAAAGCTGCATCATCATGAATATTTAGGGAATCAAGTCCAATACTCTTCTGAGAAGCTTAATAAGGTTCAGATCAGAAAAGTTTTAAGATCTTTTTTTTGCCAAGATGGCAAAGCACTTTCTTGCATGTAAAACCAATTGCCAGGGATACTCTCCTCTTGCCTGTCTCACTTAAATCACCTCTTAGGTAGTAAGACTTCAATTGTGACTTCAATTTGTCCAAAACCTTGGTTCATCAAGAAGAGTATTAATTATCTAACGATAGTTACCTGTGACTTCAATTTGTCCAAAACCTTGGTTCATCAAGAAGAGTATTAATTATCTAACGATAGTTACCTGTGACTTCAATTTGTCCAAAACCTTGGTTCATCAAGAAGAGTATTAATTATCTAACGATAGTTACCTGTGACTTCAATTTGTCCAAAACCTTGGTTCATCAAGAAGAGTATTAATTACCTAACGATAGTTACCTTTGCAATGTGCTTTCAACTGATCCTTCCATCCACATTCAATCAATTTGGCTCTCAACAACTCTTTAAGCCTGTTAAAACAATATAAAGCCTTGTTAAGAACAGAAAGTGTTCCCAACACTTTAAATGTGCTTTGATGTGAAAGTTAAGCCTACAACTACTTCCCTGAGCCCAGTGATTTGCACAAGTGCTCTTTTATGTTTTCCACTGCACATTTCCTTCTCAAACAAAACACGAGATAGGATCACAAATAAAGCTTGAAAACAAAAGAGGAAGTTTTCATTCTTTTTATCAATTGCATTTAATGTTGGGTTTTTTTCATACGAAGCAAGAGCTTTTCAATGCAAAATAACAGAAGACCTTTAGAGTTCATAAGCAAATCACTCCATCCTTTGTTTTTCCAGGGTCTCAAATGTGGAACTTAAATAAAACTATTCAAAAGGCAGAAGTAAGCTAGGGTTTGTTTTATATACAGCATTATATAATACACAGGACTTTCACATGTAGGCATTTTAAGAATCGTAAATTTTACTTCATCTTTACTTGCAGATATAACTCACGTTCGATAACATTTAAAACCTCTTAGCGGCATGGAGTAGGGAGCCTACTTACCTTTCTCGCTCTCCAGTTTCTATTAGTTTTTGGTTAATGGTTGCTCTCATCTGGGCATCTTTATTCATTTTGAAAATTAGGTTTTTCAAAAACCTACACGAGGCAAAAGAGTTTTTACAAGCACTGGTGTCACCAACACAAAGAAAAGTCACTTGTATAGAATTACAGGCAGCGCGACGTCCGCTTACGCATCCCCCTCAGTGCATGACCTTAACACCAGTATGTGACCAGCTCGGGGGACAAGCACGAACACAGCAGCCCCGAAACGGTATTCACCCGGCTGCCCTGAGGGACCGGCAGGTCACCGGGCCGCTTGCGCGGGCGCCGCCCACCCTCGCCAGGAATGGCTTCCTCACTGCCTGGCCGTACCGCCTGGTGCCTCACCCACACCCCACCAGCGACACCCCTCCGCAGCCGGAGCGCGGAAGCGGCCGCTGGGAAAGATGCCGCCAGGCCCAAGTCCACCACGCTCCCAGCTCACCACACCGCGCCGCCGCTACTCCCCGGCGGCAGGAAGCGGAGCCACGGCCCAAACGCACAACGCGCCGCCTGGTTCACCCTCCCGCGCGCGCACCGCCGGGAAGCGTAGTACGGGAAGATGCTGCCACGGCCCCTGTCCTGAACGGACGCCCTCAGTCTGGACTACCATTCCCAGCATGCCTTGTCGTTGCCGGCGCCAGAGCGGCCCTTCCCGTGGTGCTCCGCAGCGGCTCCCGCGCGTCGCCCAAGGGGCCGCCGAGTTGCGGCGTCTTCCCCAAGTTTTACCCCGTGTCGCGGCATGGCGGACGCCGCCCACTGCTCCCTGCAAGCCAAGCGCCTGCTCTTGGACCCCAAGTTCGAGGGATACAAGCTATCCTTGGAGCCACTGGCCTGCTACCAGCTGGGACTCGATGCGGGTGAGAAGCGGGAGTGGGTCCGCCAGGGGTCTGCGTCTCAGACGGCCCCTTGGACAGCGGAGAGGGTGCTGAATCGCTTCGCGGGTTTTTCTGCCCTCTTGCAGTGCTCCGCGGCCTGGTTAGCCGCCGTCGGTGTAAGCGTGCCCTGAGCTGGGGAAAGCACGGCCCTCCTTACCGGGAGGCCTGCGCGCCTGTCCGGAGTGGGGAACGACGGGCGGCCACTTAGCCTTGCGTCTCCTGTTTTCTCGTTGTAATTGGCTGTGATGTTGTCGTTGATGCCCCGTCCTCCTGTCGCATGTATTTCTTGGTAGACCGAGGTCTCTGGTTATTGTCAAATCACGGCCTTACAACTGCCCGCCCCGACGCGTTTGAACTTAGTTTATAAATCAGTAAGAAAATCTGCGTGTGAAATCTGGTCTTGGCTTGTGCACTCCTGGCAAAGCCAGCCCAGTGTGCACCTGAGCGGGACGTAGTGCATGCGGTTTAGACAAGTACGTCAGGGATTAGCATCTTCTGCTTTTCGACACGTTTGTCATCAGATTAGAAGTGTCAGAAACCTGATGAAGAACTTGGTAGCTTCTGAGTTATTAAATTAATAGTAGTTACTGATCAAAGAGTGGTTTTATTTCCTTAGAGTGGGAATGAGTGGAAGTACAATAGGATCATAGGATGTCAGGGGCTGGAAAGGACCTCGAAAGCACATACAGTCCAACCCCCCTGCCAGAGCATCATCACCTATACCAGATCACACAGAAACTCTTCTAGGTGGGTTTTGAATATCTCTCCAGAGAAGGAGATTCCACAACCTCTCTGGCCAGCCTGTTCCAGTGTTCTGTCACCCTCACAGGGAAAAAAAATCCTCCTCATGTTTACATGAAACTTCCTATGCCTCAGCTTCCACTCATTGCCCCTTGTCCTGTCATTGAGCATCACCCAGCTGAGCCTGGCTCTCGCCTCCTAGCACCCACCCTGCACATCTTTGTAAACATTGATAAGGTCGCCTCTCAGTCTTCTCCAAGCTAAAGAGCCCCATAACTAGATAAAATGTTTAGGAACAAAGTCAGCATGACTAATTTCTGATTTTGTTCACAGCTGTGAAAAAAATGTGGTAGTAGAATCTGGTAGGTGAATGTAGAATAGCTGTTGGAAACAGGAAACTGTTTTGGGAGTGCTTGTCTCAAATGACCTGGGATTTGGACTTCTGCTTGTGTGGCATCCCAGATTTTATGCAGTAAAATGAACCTGTGCAATTTAGAGTACTTGCAATATGTGACAATGAGTATTATTTCTGCCTAAATAGAATTGAGTTAGCTCAGCTGTAGTTGAACTGTTTATGCAACAGTATTACAAACCTTGGTGAAGTATTAATATTCATTGATATTTTCACCTATGCTTTTGATGCTAGCCCTAAATTAAAGAGACCAATGAAAGTTTCACATATGGAGTCCATGCAGGCTTTGACTCCTGAAGCAAGTGGATAGCAGTGCCTAGTATTGTGGGGTAACTGAGAATCAGAATTGTGTTATTTGGGAAAGGCTTGTAAGATCATCAGGTCCAACCATCAGGCTAAGACCACCATGGCCATTAAATCATGTTCCAAAGTGCCATATCCACACACATTTTGAACACCTCCATGGATGGTTATGCCACCACTTCCCTGGACAACCTATTCCAATACCATGTCCCTCAGCACCATGCCTACATGGCTTTTAGCAACTTGGCAGTTGTGCTCCTGTGAGCTATAATGGATCATTATGGATCATTATGTAGAATTTAGTATCCTGTTCTAGTTTGCCTTTAGCTGTCAGACTCTGGTTGCCTGGAATCTAGAACTAGCTTGCTTTATTTATTTATTAGCTCTGTGGCTGTCATCCTGGTAGTGTATTTTGACTAGTAATGAGTCCCTCACAGTTAAACCTTTAATTCCAAACTCATCATCCTAAGATTTGTGCATTTTTCTCCTTATTTTCCTTGGTTTGTTTCCACAACTTCTTTTCAAATGTTTCCCTTGCATTTGATTGATTCCTTCTTTTAGATCTCTCAACTGTTGGGAGGAAAGAACTTCTCAGTACTGTTACTTCTGCACTGATTTGATCTCAACAGAGCCCAAAGCAGTGATTGTGGGGCCAATCCATGTCTCGAACAAGGAACATGTCTAAGAGGCACATTTTTAAAGGAACAATAATCTTAACTCTTGACTTCACTGATCAGATGTAATTTGATTTCTTCTTTTTTTTTTTTTTTGAAGGCTTGGAATTTATTCAACTGTGAATATCCCTGGTGCCTTTCTACTCTGTCTTACCTCTTTGTCAGAACCGTTGTACATATGATGTAGTATATACTTTTCAATACAACTGCTGAAAGGCATAGGAAATATTCAGTCATATATGGAGCTCCTGTTGGAAGCCAGGACAATAGGCAGAGAATTCATTCCTCTGATCAGACTTCTTTATGGTTTATCACTTCACTGTATTTATTTATTTATTTATTTATTTAAGATAGTGTTAATCCATGACTGCCCTGATTTAGACCAGAAGGTCTGTACTTCAGTGAAAAATAGTTGCCCATTAGTAATTCCATGTGGAGAACATGGCAAATGACACTGATACATTTCAAATAGAGCTGCACTTGCATTTCCATTTGAAAAATTAAACCTAGGAAAAGAATCTTTAATATATGGGAAATACTAACAAACTGTGAACATTCAGACATTTACAGCTTTAGTTCCTACTATAGGTTTAGGTATCATAGAATCAACCAGGTTGGAAGAGACCTCCAAGATCATCCAGTCCAACCTAGCACCCAGTCCTGTCCAATCAACTACACCACAGCACTAAGTGCCCCATCCAGTCTTTTCTTGAACACCTCCAGGGACATCAACTCCACCACCTCCCTGGGCAGCCCATTCCAATGCCAATCACTCTCTCTGCCAAGAACTTCTTTCTAACATCCAGCCTAGACCTCCTCCGGCACAACTTGAGACTGTGTCCCCTTGTTCTGTTGCTGGTTGCCTGGCAGAAGAGACCAGCCCCCACCTGGCTACAACCTCCCTTCAGGTAGTTGTAGACAGCAATGAGGTCTGCCCTGAGTCTCCTCCAGGACTGAAGATGCTTGACTCTGGACCAGATCATCTGACCCTGGTCCAGATCATCAATAAAGATATTGAACAGGCCACAGTATCATACATGTGTATCTGTTCTTGTGTTGTACTTTTAATTTCTTGGCAAAGAAAATGCATGTTCTGCTTTGGATCTGTTACACAAAATGATTCTTGCAGGTGGCACAAGTCTGCTTGTAAGCCAAGGCATTCATATAGTGATACTTTTGCAAATACCTTACTAGTTTGGGGATTTTCCTCCTGTTTTTTTTGTTGAATTTAGTGTGTAATAGATCTTGTTTATTTTTCACACTTGTGCAAGTAACTTGATCAGGCAGACATACTTCATTACGATCTGTCAGCCCATGCTGTTTTCAGTGAGCTATGCCTTTATTAAACCGTAAATTATTGTGCTTAGTCTGTTAACATACTTACAGTGTGCAGTAGAATAAACAAGCCTTGTACTTTTAGTCAACAACAGCCATGTGGTGGTACTGCCGTTTACAAAAACACCACAGTTGTTAATATGAAAAGGAAAATAATGTAGGGACAGAAGGATCTTTGAATGCTGATGCTAGAAAATAAATCAATGTAATCTCTTCCACTAACAGACAAGTGTATATGAAATACTAAATTGATTCCACTGGGTGGCATTGCAAAACAAAGTATGGCATACAAGCATATACCATTAGATAACCTAAAGTAATATGTTAGTGTAATTATTTTCCACTATTGTGAAGTTGTTTAGGTGTATTCAATAAAACATCTCAAAATAAAGGGTGGTCCTCACCTTTTTTTCTCTGCTTTTTTTTCCCCCTCTCAGTTTCCTTTATAGTGTTTGATGGTAGCTGTAAGACTTCACTATTCATTTAAAGTAGAAATCCCTTGACAGTATTCTTTATTAGAGGAAAATGAAAGTTTTTTTGTCAGTGCAGAGTAATAATTATAATAAAATCAAATTAGGGTAGGGATGTCTTATGCCTGTTGCTTTGTAATTGGTGCTTTTGCATTTAAATAATGGCTTAGTTATCTCTGAACTATTTTAGTTAATTTTTAAGTATGGAGATGGATATAAATAGAGTTTGAGAAAAGTGTCATAGTTTTCATGCTACTAGTCTGAAATATGCTACCTAACTAGAGTTGTTGGGGTATGATTGAGATTTAACGTATACATTCCGTATATTTACTCCCTTTTCTGGTGTGACAGATGGTGTTCCTGAGTAATATGGATTTATTTGTCACAAAATTGAAGGAGACCATGTATCATCCTGTTAAATAGCTGTTATTAACTGCTCTTTGTTAATTGAGCCCCCAAAGCTGAAGCTATGGAATATCTGACTCTTAAATAATCAAAACAACAAAATCCTTAAAGATTCAAATAAAAAAAAAAACCAGAACTATTTGATTGAATAAGGTGATGACTTGAACAAAGTATTTAATCTTTTCCTTTTATGGTATCTTTTTTCTGAATTTGCTTTGTTGAAAATCTTAATTTCTTCTATGTTCTTTTTTTTTTTTTTGCACTCAGCTATTGGTTTTCTTCTCATTTTTCCAAACATGGAAAGAAAACTCGAACCTGGAAGACTATAGAAAGGAAGGAATGAACTTCATCCTATTGTAAAATCTATAAACTATCTTATCATGTGGTGTGTGATAGTAGGTGGCATTTGTGAGCAGTTTTCACTTGATCACAGAATGAGTTTCAGTTAATCAGAGGGCAGATAATCAGAGGGCTGGAGCACCTCCTCTGTGAAGACAGGCTGAAAGAATTTGGGCTGTTCAACCTGGGGAAGAGTAGGCTCCAGGGAGACCTTACAGTTATGTTTCAAAATCTGAAGGAAACTGGGGAAGGACTGTTTAGAATGTCCTTTAGCAATAGGACAAGGGGCAATGGTTTGAAACTGGAGCAGGGTAGATTTGGGCTGGACACAAGGAAGAAGGTCTCTACAATGAGAATGGTAAAATACTGGAACAGGTTGCCCAGAGGTGTGGTTGAGGCCTCATCTCAACATTCAAGATCGGACTAAATGTGGCCCTGTGTAGCCTGATCTTATTGGAGGTGTCCCTGATACTGCATGATGATCTTTGAGGGTCTCTTCCCATGCAATCTGTGAACCTGTAATCCAGGATGGAATAGTTTCTTTGATTACCTCTTGGCAGAGAGGTGTATATACAGGATGCATTCTGCAAGCAGTTGATAGTTTTATATGAAATGTTTCATGACAATACAGAGCACAATTGTTCATTTTTCTGGTTTTATATCTCCAGCAAATTGTATAGCTTCTGACTTCATGAAGGGTTATACTTTGCAGTTGTGTGAGGGATTTGGATCTCCTGTTCCAGACTTCTTATTTTTCAAGGCTTGTCAGGACTATGGGCTGGAAAAAAATCAATAACAGAGAATTTATTAATGTGCTTCCAGCTTATTGCTGTACAGTCAACTAATCAGTAGTATACTGTTCCAAGAATTTTCTTGAAAGGTTATATATTTAGGAAGCATCTAGCTTGGACTGTTTTCACTACTTGTAGGTGTTTTACTTGCAAATCTGACAGTAGAAACATGTTTAGGAGGGCAGGGAGGGAGAAGCAGAGTAAGGAAGTTTTATAAAATAAGAGTTTTAGGAAACAGATGAAATGTATTTGGTTTCACTGAAAATAATTATCCTGGCTTATATTTGGGTTTCTCTTTAATTGTCTACAGACTATTCACATCATCTCATGTTGGAAAAAATGTCTGTGTGATAAAGTTTGGTTGTAAAAACAATTTTAAAACCCATTTTCACAACAGTTCCTTCTAATTTCTTTTACAGTGTAATTTACTGTAAAAAAGATCTAATTAAAATAGAAGTTGGAATGGGTAGCAATTATGACAGGTGTTTTTTCTTGTCACTCTTTTGTTGATGCTCTAGCTGTTTTTGAAAGGCCATGGCATGGGAAACAGTAATTTATTCTTTGCTGAGGTACAGTAAATCCCTCCTTTGTGGTGAATATGAATAATGATTTGAACTGAGTGGAATTAATACTGTTGGTTTGCAAATATCAGCAGTGATTAGGAAACTAATTGCTAATTATACTGTTATTTTGCAAGCATTTTGTGTAGTATGACTGAATTTTTTTATTAATCAGGTGCTATCATCTTGCATAGTTCCCTGTAGCCAGTATCTCCAGTGGGGTCAGTTCTGAGCCATTTAGCCTCTCTTTAATTGATGGCATTGTGATACCTTTTGCAGTGGCAGTGATTACACTGCAAAAGGAACTACTTTGCACTGAGTGATGTTCTGTGGAATAAAATAAACTACTGTTTCTTCAGCAAGTTTTAAGGAGATACTAAAGAAAAGCCTAACAAATCATAAAATGAAGACTGCCTCACAGAGTTCTGAATGGTCCTTTGCAGGGTGCATGGAAGTGAAATACTGGAAATTGTTTCTGAAGAGACAGGAAAGAGGAAGCTGAAAAAACTACCAAATGAATTAATTGTTATTATAAGAAGGATTAGTCTTGAGGTGCTGACTATGGACTAAGGATGGAAGAATTAATTTTGCATTATTTACTTGAATTTTAAATTATTATATGATAAATAAATATTAAAGTGGATGTTTTTATGCTGTTCGCTTACTGTTTTTTCCCCTAGCTGTAGCAGAAGTGAAGCTTCGTGATGATCAATATACCCTTGACCACATGCGTGCTTTTGGCATGTATAATTATCTGCACCTTGATTCCTGGTACCAGGATAATGTTTACTATGTTGATCAGTTTGGAAGAGTTATGAATCTGTCAGTGACTCTGGTAAGAATAAACCTTTTTCAGAAAATACTATATTTGAAAAGACAAGGGCTAAATAAGGCAGAAAAAATATCTAGTGTGGAAAGTATCCATTGTCATGTCCCATGTCTTAGTTGATGTGTTTCACTAAGTAGAAACCAACTCAATGAAATTCCACCACCTCTTCCACATGTTTGGGAGTAATGCTTTCTACCCCCTTTTTTTCCAAATATGTTCAAATGCACAAAGAAACTGCTGGAATTTCTACTGAGATTTGTTATTCTTAATTTGTCTTCAGTGTTAAAGTTGATAAATGCTTCATAAAGTCTTAGTGTATGATTATTTGTTTATAGGACACTGCACTACAAAAACCCAGAGAAGTTTTCAGGCTACCTACTGACTTAACAGCTTATGATGATCGTCTTTGTGCCTCAATACACTTCTCATCTTCCACATGGGTTACCCTTTCTGATGGTACAGGAAGACTCTACTTAATTAAATCAGGCAAGCGTGGAAACAGTGCATCTGAAAAGTGGGAGGTAAGTCTTGCCATAGCATACTTAAAAATTGTACATCTACCAAATCATTCTTATTTTTGCCTTGCTAGGTAGTTTCTAGCATTAAAGCTTTCAGCTCTGGGTACCAAATGCTGAATGTCTCAAGCTACAAGATGTGCAGCCCTTCTCTGTGGAATTATTTTATGTTTACAGTGGTGCTTATTAGCCTTCCAATATGATGGTAATATTTTTGTAGGGAAGGAAAATTGAGTTGCTCTGTAAAGACAGTACCAGATAAAGCAAAACCTCTCCCCTCGTTGCTGACTGATGATTAAACAGAGTCAGTGATACACTGGACCTTTTTTTGGTTTGTGCATGTCAAGATTAGGGTTGTTTAACCTGGAGAAGAGGAGGCTCAGGGGTGACCTCATTGCTGACTACAACTACCTGAAGGGAGGCTGTAGCCAGGTGGGGTTGGTCTCTTCTCTCAGGCACCCAGCAACAGAACAAGGGGGCACAGTCTCAAGTTGTGCCAGGGGAGGTCTAGGCTGGATGTTAGGAGGAAGTTGTTGGCAGAGAGAGTGATTGGCATTGGAATGGGCTGCCCAGGGAGGTGGTGGAGTCGCTGTCTCTGGAGGTGTTGAAAAAAGGACTGGATGAGGCACTTAGTGCCATGGTCTGGTTGATTGGCTAGGTCTGGGTGCTAGGTTGGACTGGATGATCTTGGAGGTCTCTTCCAACCTGGTTGATTCTATGATTTGTAAAGACTTTTGGGAGGCTGGGGTGTCTAGATGAGCAGTGAGGGCCTTGGTGAAATGCCTACATTTTTATCTTGAGTGCAAAACTGTTTCCCCTAGTTGAAAGACTGTGTTTATGCATCCTGTTCCATTTGGCAGTCCTTGTATCTCTGCTTAGTTTAGTAGTAAATAGACATAATGCAAATGGATTTGTGAATCTTTATACTTCATTTAATGATTTTATAATATAGACAATGATAACTCAAAGCATTTCAGAACTCTGGGTTGATAGCCAAGGAAGGAGGAACCAGAGCTGTGTGATGTTCATGGGCTTATATTGGCAGAGAGGTTTGGGGAAAGCAAACTTTGACTGTTTTGCCATTCGCTGAAGCCTTTCACTGTTTTCTCAAGAAGAATAAGACTTCCAGTTTCAACTGATTGACTCTTTCTCAAAATTTTGTCTTCTAGATCATGTTTAATGAAGAACTAGGAAGTCCATTTATTATAGCACACAGTGTTTCCTTTGTAAAATCTCATGTGCATTCAGTAGCTGTGCTGCTGCTTAGGGTAGAAAAAGATGAACTGGACACAAAAGGAAGTGGATTTCACATTACCTTGGAATGGCTTACAATTGGAGAGATAAGCAAGGAGGGTGAGTGTTAGATTAATTTGAGGGCTGTATATTTAACAAACTCGTTGGGGAAAAAGAAGACACTTTCCTCTTGAAACTGTGGTACTGTGATTTAATTGGTAGGACTGCTTAATATTCTAAATATAATGAGATTCTCATGTAAGAGTTTGTCTTCTAGCAAAATAGTACAGCTAAGATTAAAAAAAAATGTTTATTTTATAGGTGATCATAGATATGAAATCTTTAAAAGGAGAATTTTACAAGGGAAATCAGTCCCCCATTATGCAGCAATAGAGCCCAGTGGGGATGGTCTAATGATTGTTTCTTACAAACCATTCCAATTTATGCATGGTGAAGAAGACAAATTAGAAGAAAATGATGATGCAAAAACAACAACTGAAAAGAAAGGTAAGATTTATCTGGCAGATTATTATAGGCTGCTCTCTTTTGGCTTAGAAAATGGCCTGTCAGTTTAGCATCTATTTTGGAACTGTAGCAATAAATGTCTTAATATCTATCTTCCAGGTATTTTTGTCTTTTTTAAGAACAGGTTGGCTGCTTTTGGTTTGTTTTCAGTCTGGTAGCTCGCATTGTGTAATAACACATGAGTAACTTGTTTAGATTGTAGGCAATTAAAGAATTTTGCTGTCCTAAGGTAAAAGTTTATGCATTTTTAAACGCTACAATGAACTTAGGGTAATAGGTAAGGCCTATTGTATAACTCTATCAGCATATTTGAGTATACATATGAATATAAATTGCTTTCCACATAAGGAACACAGATGACCTTGAGTGCTAAAAAAAAAAGGTTTCTTCATTTTATAATCAGAATATATTTTATATAAATTGTTCAGAGTAGAAACTAATTCTCACTCTTCCTCAAACCTCTGCTCACTATCTCCCGGCACTGCACACTGTGGAATCCAGGAGAGTATTTGTAATCTAGTTTGTGTTTTCCTGCATGTTTCCAATTGCAGACCCTCTCTATTACTGGCAGCAGACTGAAGATGATATAACAATAACAGTTCACATTCCTCAGGACATCACTAAGGAAGACATAAAAGTACTCTTTTCCCCTGATCACATCTGTGTCACAGTGAAGGACCAACCTCCTTTGATGGAAGGGAAACTCCATTCATCTGTGGACCATGAAAGCTGCACGTGGATAATTAGAGAGGACAAAAGGTGCTGTATATTTTAGTTTTCCTATTGATACAAACTAATTTCAAAGTGTCTACCGTAACAGGCTTTGGGCCTCTCTGGGATCTCATTTAAAGCTCAGCCTCCTTACAGGAACCTGTCTCTGCTGCTAAAAATAGTTCATTGACTTTGGCAATGCTGTCTCACAATGCTATTTCTCTAGCCCATTGTGAAAGTAATCCCCTCCTCTTAGAGTGACTTGCTTGTAAGGTACATGACCAGCTGTTTTCTACAATATAGAAGAGCCTTTCTAGAATAGTAACTTATTTTATTTCAGAAAAAAAGGCATTATATATAACTGTACTGATGGCTTTACCTGTTAGCAGACCAGAGCTTGTTGTACTGAGCTGGTAGGTGTACATTATGCACACATTGATGCTCAAAGTTAAATTCTTCACACTATTTTCATATGCTTTGCCTTTAATTTTCAGCAGCCAGTGTTAATGGCCTGTTCTTGTGTTGTGAGTTGCCTTTTCAAAGCAGTATTTGGAGATACCAGCTGTTAGAGACTACCCCATGCATGTCTCTATGACTACTTCATAGTAGAGAATAGAATCATCCAGAAGAGACTACTTCNCTACCCCATGCATGTCTCTATGACTACTTCATTTTTTTTTTTCAATCTTCCAAAAATAGTTTTGCCTGTTTCCTTCTAAGTGAGTAGGTAAATTGTTAAATTAGTTTCATACAAACAGTGCACCATACAGAATAGAACAGAATAGAATCATCCAGGTTGGAAGAAACTTTCTTAATAAATTCAGTGAGGAAATTCAGTCATATTTTGAAGTACTAAAGAAAAACTTTTTTTTTTTTTTTTTTACCAACTAGCCAGGGGAAAATGGAACAAACAAACAAACCCATAAGCAAACAACAACAACAACAAACAAACACAGGTATTAAAATGTTAAACATAGCTTTGTAAGCAAAGTTCTTTTGGTAGTTGTCTGGTTTATATACTCTTCCTGGGCTGAGCCACTTATTCATGCCTCCCATGCTAGTCTTACTAACTGAATGATTTTCACTCTTTCCATGAACTCAAGGAGAAACATTTACAACACCAGTTGATCCACTCAGATGCTGATAGTTGTTTATCTAAAACAAAGGCTACCCTTTGTGTTGAAATATGGTCAGTTTCTTCCCATTACTCCTTGAGCTTCATGGACACATTTTCTTTGCCCATCTCCCACCAGTGATCATAGAATCATACAATCAGTCAGGGTTGGAAGGGACCACAAGGATCATCTAGTTCCGCCTAGATGACGTAGCCTACATCAGGCTGGCCACAGCCTCATCCAGCCTGGCCTTAAACACCTCCAGGCATGGGGCCTCAACCACCTCCCTGGGCAACCCATTCCAGGCTCTCACCACTATTATGCTCAACAACTTCCTCCTCACATCCAGGCTGAATCTCCCCACCTTCAGCTTCACTCCATTCCTCCTAGTCCTGTCACTCCCTGATAGCCTAAAAAGTCCCTCTCCAGCTTTTTTGTAGGCTCCCTTCAGATACTGGAAAGCCACAAGAAGGTCACCCGGGAGCCTTCTCTTCTCCAGACTGAACAGCCCCAATTCTTTCAGTCTGTCCTGATAGCAGAGGTGCTCCAGCCCTCTGATGATCCTCTTGGCCTTTCCATTGTAGAGGTTATCTTCCATTGTAGAGGTTTGTTTAGTAAGTCACATTCCTCTCCTAAGGGCTTAGTCTGTCACAAGCTCTGTGATACCTAACACTGCTTGCAGACTGGACACACCTGTTTTTTATGTAAAGACAGAACTATAGGCTAATTCCTGAACCAAAGGAATTACTGAAACATTAGCTAAAGTATGGGGAAAAAGGATACAGGCTGATAGTGGAGAGGGAATTCAAGGAGATGAGTCAGTAAGTTTCATCGTTCAGGTGTGGTTCCTGATGGAATTTGTCATGGATCTTCCAGTAAATGTAAGAAAAGCAGTAGGGTCTGTCAGTATATCTTACATATTTGGACATTTACTGCTTTTGCTCTCTCCTAGGCTAAAGTAATGAGGCACTATTTCTTGAAACAAGCAGGTTTGGTTAAATGGTTGCTTAAAGAGTAATTTCCCTATATGGTGTCATCACGTGAAAACATATCAGAAGGAAGGAATTGTTTCTGTGGAAATAGAGGTATTTCCTTTAAATAAACATTTATTTTTCTCACTAGGGAAGATTTGCACATACTCTGTGATAAAAGACACCATTTTAGCAAAATACAAACTTGCTTGTATCACTGAGCATATTTGTCTTTTATCCTAACCAAAACCAAATCTAACCCAGATCTCCATACAAGCTACTGCAAAGAAAATTAACTGTCACAGCCAAAGCCAGCACATAGGTATAACAAAAACTCACTAATTAGAAGCATCAGTAATCTTTTTGTTTAAGAAAAATAACTTCCTTTAAATTCTTGATGTGTTAATGGCAGCAGTGTACCTCCTGGATATGGGACTGAGGTGGAGACAATGCATTAGTTGTGTCCATTTTCAAGGCATTTTGAAGTATCTTCTGTTCTTTGATTGGACTCTTGCTTTTCTAATAGCAATTATTAGCATCCAAAAGGTATTTACTCCTGAAAATTACAGAGATCAATGCCAGATAACAGTGTTTGCCACTTGCATTAGAGTTGCTCTTGCTTTTCCATGAACTGAACTTACTAATGAAAAATGTGGAGTTCTTAGCTGCTAAATTTTTGAGCTTTCTTTGATTAGTAGGTACCAATTACTTACTCTGAGCAAAACTGCACTGTGTTAAAAGAGATTCTCAGTGACCTAGTAGCATAAAAGTGTTCTTACAGTCATGTTTTATTACTAAATTCATAGTGCTGCAGTTAACAATTTCTTCTGAAGAGGAATTATCCCTTTGACCATGCCTATTTCTTGGAAATCTTGGTTTTGATTCCAGAAATTCCTGGAAAATTTTAGTAGTATAGATTTGTTTTAGCTCCTGCTCCTTGTTGGGGTTGGTTGTTTTTGTTTTTGTTTTTGTTCTTCTCTTTTTGCTATAGATCTGTTACTGTTTTTACACTACAGCTATTCAGAATGCAATAGTTAGTCATAGGAAAATTGCACTTTATTTTTTTAGCAGGTACAGCCATAGAGCAGAGTAAATGGTTTTATTGATCCCTTTCACTTCTTAGTATCTAATATCTGTTTAATGAGAATGTATGCACTGCAGTTTTCTGTCTCAGACTCCCAATTCAAGAAGTTATTTCTGTGTATGTGAAACTTACTGATACGAAAGCAAACCTGTAACTGTTTGAATCTATTCACATCCTTGGGTCCAGTGCTAGTTTGAAGCTAGCTGGAATATTTTGGTGAGAAGAATTAGATTATAGGCTGTGAAAATGAAACAATGGTGATGGCTGCTGCACTCATAGGCTCGCTGAGATGTATAAAACAAGAACATAAATATAGATGTGGGAGTTGCTCTCTGGCTCTGGCTGCCTGCACTTTTCTCCCTAACCTGCTGTCAAACTAATCCTTCTGCTTTCTACCCCCCTGGCCAATTTGCCAAACTCACCTCGAGCATAAGGCAAAGTCTGGGATAAGGTAGAGGGGTGGGAGGGAGGTGGAAGGGTGGTTGGGAGCCCCTCCTGGGGACTCAGGTTTCTGGGAGGGCTGTTGTGTTTCTGTATTACCTTTTTAACTTGTCTATTTTTTTCTATGGCTGTATATATTGTAAATGTCTTCTTGTATATTGTGCTAAGCTGTAAATATAAAGCTTCATTCCTTAATTCCCAGCTCTGCTGAGTCTAGTCTGGGAGATTTTCATAAGAGTGGGGGGGTAGGGAACACCCAAACCATCACAGGTCCCCATTAGACACTTTTAATCCACACTTTCTCTGAAAGGTTTGGAGATACACAGACTTCACTCCTATAAACCTGAAGCAGCATGCAGTAAGTGTGGAGAATACAGCTTTGTTCCAAGGTTAATGTTCTCAACCATCATATTATGGAAAGTATGGCAATTTAAGGAGATGTTTTGAGAAGGCTCAGTGAAAAATAGACTTTATAGTAACCATAATTTTCTGACCCTAAGACTGAGTTTCCCATAGAGGAAAAAAAAGGAAAAAAAAAAAGGGGGGGAATGATTACAGTTTTGAAGCACAACTTGTAAGTACATACATTTTCACTATCGTTCCCCAAGTGGGCTCAGCACCCAAGGGGCTTAGCACCCCATGGGATGAGTACCCAGTGGGCTCAGCCCGCCTTGGGCTCAGCCATGGAAATTGGGGAGCAGACTGTCTATGCTGGAGGTACTGTATCTTACAACAGCTTTGCATGTTGCTTTGCATGTAATGTGTGTGACAGCAGTGTGATGGTTTGGGTGTTCCCCGCCCCCCCACACTTTAGAAATCACCCAGACTACACTCAGTCAGCTCTGGAAATTTGAATGAAGCTTATATTTACAGCTGGCACAATTTACAAGCAGATACTTACAGTATATAAAGTTATATACAAAAATATACAAGGTAAAAGGTAATACAAACACAATTCCCCTCCCAGAAACCTGAGTCCCCAGGAGGGGCTCTCAACCACCCCTCACATTCCCCCTACCCCTCTCAACCTTACTCCAGTCCTAAGGAAGAATGGAGGTTCGGCCAAGA
>WAAF01009194.1:5678-28910 GCA_013400475.1 Tricholaema leucomelas | reverse complement strand
TTGTTGGACGCCGATGGTACCTAGAACAGAAAACTCCTAACAGCTTGTATGATACACTCTGAATTTAAACTCTCTCAGCTAAGGTTAGATTTCTCTGTGGAATACACTGGATTTCACCATTCTCCTGCATTACCCAGTAGGTGTGACCAGGACCTTCAGCAGACACCACCCCTCAGACAGGTTTCCCTTTCTAGCTAGCTTCAAACTAGCACACAGCAGTTATTCTTACCATTTTAATGGTTTAAAATACAAAGTGAATAAAGTTAGAGTGGAGACAATACTGACTTCTGGTTGCTTGTACAAGCTTGATGCCAATCTTTTTCATTAATGCCTTGTTTGGCATGAATGAAACATACAGGTGTATGTACCTTGTGAGATTTGGTTGTGATAAGAAACCTAGCATGACATATTCAGTAAGACCTTCACAGTTAAAATGTTTTCCAATCACTTTTTGGAGCCAGAGGGCATAGTTTTAGGTAGCCCTGCAAGGAGCATTAGGGTAGACTGCATGATCCTTGTGGGTGCTTTACAGCTTCAGATATTCTTTCCTTTGCTTTCCCTTATCAAAAATCTTGTCTTTTCCCCAAAAGGTTAACTGCAAAAGATAATAATTCTCCAAAAATAATGGCATAGAGACTAATATTTGTATACTAGCAAATAATTGTGTATTATGTATATATAACCAAATAGTTACTGCTGTGATGCAGTAATTAGTAACTTTGAAAGCTTTCCTGTTCTGTCAAGTAAAAGACTGACACTGTAGACCATCTAAATGTGTCTAAAAAGTGAATACAATAAAGCTAACTCTCATTTTATCATTCAATCCCATGTGTCAGTCTTACACAGTAATTAAATCAAATTGCTTTGTTGGTGCATCAGATTAAGTCTGTTTATTTATTTAGGTATTCCTAATGGTTATAAGTTTGATTTAGGGTTTTTTTAACAGGTTATAGAATTAGTATCTCTTTTGAGATAGGGTTTTAGATAATTATCTGCATTGTATAACTGTTGTATTTCTGAGGTCTATAAAATGCATCTGGGGCATGCTGGTAGAGAGTAGCTGAACATGATCCAGCAGTGTGCCCACGTGGCCAGGAGAGCCAATGGCATCCTGGCTTGTATCAGGAACAATGTGGCCAGTAGGGCAAGGGAGGTTATTCTGCCCCTGTACTCAGCACTGCTTAGGCCACACCTTGAGTCCTGTGTCTAGTTTTGGGCTCTTCAATTCAAGAGAGATGTTGAGGTACTGGGGCAGCGAAGCTGGTGAGAGGCCTGGAGCACAGTCCTGTGAGGACAGGTTGAGGGAGATGGAGGTGGAGAAGAGGAGGCTCAGGGATGACCTCATTACTGTCTACAACTACCTGAAGGGAGATTGTAGCCAGGTGGGGTTGGTCTCTTCTGCCAGGCAACCAGCAACAGAACAAGGGGACACAATCTCAAGTTGTGCCAGGGGAGGTCTAGGCTGGATGTTAGGAGGAAGTTGTTGCCAGAGAGAGTGATTGGCATTGGAATGGACTGCCCAAGTTGGTGGTGGATTCGCCATCCCTGAAGGTGTTCAAGCAAAGCCTGGATGAGGCACTTAGTGCCATGGTCTAGTTGATTGGACAGAGCTGGGTGCTAGATTGGACTGGATGATCTTGGAGGTCTCTTCCAACCTGGTTCATTCTATGATATGAAGGGAATGCATACTTAAGTAGCCCTATTAAGTACTTCTTACATTTCAAATAAACATCTCTAGTAAAACTCTGTCACTCCCTGTGTAGATTTCTTTACAGGTAATCTCTTGTGGTGTTTAAAATATTTTAATATGACTGCTGCAGTTTACACTTTAATTACATTGGAAACTCTGATCACACTTACATGGATCTCTTTCTTTTGAGGGTTTTAAGACTCACATGTCCTTGATCTGTTTTTCTTTAGAGTATTTTCTGTTAGAATAGTTTCATTTAACATGCTGATAATTCCTGTTATGTGTTTTTCATGATTAATTCCATTTGAAGAGCAGAAATGCTCAAGTCTCCATTTAGAGCTTTTTGATTAATCTGAGGAGTGGATGCAGTGTTTTCATGTACTGCTTTTTGTCTTCTGTTTACATCTTAGCTTGGAGATTTCTCTAATTAAGAAAAATGAGGGACCCCGGTGGCCAGAGCTAATAGTTGGTGACACAAGAGGAGAATTCGTTATGGACCCTGCCCAATGCTCTGAAATAGCTGAAAGCTTGATGCATCTTACTTCTGATGTAATGGTAAGGAGTTGAAAATAAACCATTTAAACTTCTTGTGCATTTGCTTCTTCTCTTTTCTTGATGTCCAAATTTGCATTGCCTTGACACAGCTCAGCAATTCAGAATCCTAACTCCATTCATTTTTAACTGAAACTGTTCACAGAATAATGGCACTGGAGTTGTGAATACCTTTTGAGCAGTAATATCATCTTCATGGGGGTACACTGAATTTAGCTTACATGATGGCTTCTGTGCACCAAAAAAGGAAGTCTGATTTAACATCAAAATGTATTTTCTTTTAAAGCAGTTGATTTAAGTAATTTTGAAAGATATCTGTTTCTTGCTTATCAACTGCATCCAGTTCTGGAGCCTCCATTACAAGAAGGATGTGGAGGTGCTGGAGCGTGTCCAGAGAAGGGCCACGAGGATGCATAGAGGGCTGGAGCAGCTCTGCTATGAGGACAGACTGAAAGAGTTGGGGCTGTTTAGTCTGGAGAAGAGGAAGCTCCCAGGTGACCTTCTTGTGGCCTTCCAGTATCTGAAGTGGGCTACAAAAAAGCTTTTTAGGCTATGAGGAAGTGACAGGACTAGGAGGAATGGAGCGAAGCTGGAGGTGGGGAGTTTTAGACTGGATGTGAGGAGGAAGTTGTTGAGCATGAGAGTGGTGAGAGGCTGGAATGGGTTGCCCAGGGAGGTGGTTGAGGCCCCATGCCTGGAGGTGTTTAAGGCCAGGCTGGATGAGGCTGTGGCCAGCCTGATCTAGGATAGGGTGTCCCTGGGCATGGCAGGGAGGTTGGAACTAGATGATCCTTGTGGTCCCTTCCAACCCTGACTGATTCTACATTTCTAATAGGTTAGCAACATTTCTATACTGTCTTCCTAGGGAAACTGTAGTCACCATTTACACTCAGCATCTAAAAGCCATGTTTAAAAGGAAAATTTCTGAAAACATAACCATGACTCAAACCTTCTGGCATTGTTTTTATGCAAAGAGTCTACTTAAAACAAAATGTAGATTTTAACTACTATTTTCTTGATAGTTCTGGTTCAATTAGAAAATGGCATCTCATCTAGAACGTTTGAAATATGACTCACTCTTGGTCTTGATGTATTAGATCTGGATGATTACTTTTTTAATGTGGCTGATAAGTGTTGTTAAAATAATCTTTGTAGTGAATCTTTTGACAGTAGTTAGGAATTTCAGCTTTATTTTGTAACTTAGATACTGAGCTTGAAATGATGATTATCAGATTGTTTTGGTTTTGCCACAGCTTTTCAGCTTGTGTGCAGTAGTAGACATGAAAAAGAAAATCTTCTCTTAGGTAACCTTTCATTTAAATAAATTGTAGGTATTTTGTTATACTGCACTTTCAGCTGCATGCGTGTAATAAAGGCATAGATTCTTTAAGGTCATCTCAATTACTTATAGTAATGATGCTTACCTGGAAGGTTGCTTTTAAAAGCCACCTAATGAAACACTAAACTAGAGGTCATCAAGAAGGCTTGGTAGAGGAGAACTGAAATACAGAGCCTAGCCTCTGAAGAAGCAGATGCTGTTTTAAATCTTGTGCTTTGGCCTGTAGCACATTAATTTTCTTCATTTCTCTCATTTGTTCTCTCTTCATGTTTCTTTGAGCTTAAATTGTCTTAGCAGTTCAAAAACAAACAAAAAAGTGCCTTTCTCCTGCAGTTTGTGGACTGAACTAAAATCCAACTTTTTAATGTAGGCTGACATGGATAATGAGCACTGGAACTCAAGAACTTCTCCCTGTCAGATGAATTGAACCAGTGTTCTATCTGATCTTTCTGTATACATTCTGTTTGGCCTCAGCTTTCAGCTTATTTTAGTTGTTAAAATGGGTGTCTGTTTTCTGCAAGAAGCAACATTCAACATAATGAGGAAGTACAGATTTTTGCCTTCTATCAAATGAAGCTCCTTTTTAATTATCTTTAAATTAGTTCTTTAAATATATCACAAAGGAAACATAACTTGGCTGCAGAATTATCCAACGAAGATGTTGTTAGCATGCGGTAGTGTTATACCTTGCTCTGAGGTTAGTAGCAAACGTGATTTGTGGGGCATGTGACATCTACATGTGTTTTTTCTTTTAGTACATTGAAAAATATGCATAGCAACACCTAAATAGATGCTAACTAAGCAAAATCAGCTTAGAAAAATAATTAATCTATTTATCACTAGTAGTATATCACAGTATCACCAAGGTTGGAAGAGACCTCACAGATCATCAAGTCCAACCCTTTACCACAGAGCTCAAGGCTAGACCATGGCACCAAGTGCCACATCCAACCTTGCCTTGAACACTAGTAGTATATCAAGTGGCAATCTGCAAGAAGCTTGCACTGATGTAAATGAACTAAACCCGAGTAGTTTTCAGGGTTATATACTTCTACTACTTAGAGCAGGGGCATTTATGTCCATGTTTTAGTGGCTTACATACTTGCCTTAAACTGAAATGTGTTTTGTTTTAGTCTTGCTATCCTCCATGACAGAAATGGCTTTATTGATTTTGAGTAAGTACATAATAGTTTGGGCATTAAGTTTGTAAAGATATACAAATGATGAGCTGCTCAGGGAGGTGGGGGAGTCACTGTCCCTGGAGGTGTTGAAGAAAAGCCTGGATGAGGCACTTAGTGCCATGGTCTGGTTGACTGGATAGGACTGGGTGCTAGGTTGGACTGGATGATCTTGGAGGTCTCTTCCAACCTGGTTGATTCTATGATTCTCTCTCTATATACATGTATGATATATATAGATGTGTGTGCATATGTTATATATATATATATATATATATATATATAAAATACATTATTGATACATATAAATATATATTTTATATATAAATACTATATATATTTTTTATTTTTATATATCTATATAAAAGCTGAGATTGTCAGTGTAGTTGTCTTTTTATTTCAGAATCCAAACCCTGAAAAGGAAAACCCCCCTTGTAATGCTCAAGAATTAGAAGAATGTGATGCTTTTCTTGAAGACAGTGCAAGCCTGTGCAGGTTTGATGGTGATACCTTAAAAGTCACTCATGTAGTAAGTACTGCAGAGATACTTCTAATTATTTTTTATGCAAGTTGAATTCAACTATCAACAACAATCTGCTCAGACTCTTGAAATGATATAAATTTCTTTGATAATATAAAATCACAGTAGCAACAGAAGTTATCTACCAGTATAGATATTCTTTAATGTCATTTTAATGTAAAAACAGGACTTCTTTTATTCTTATTTTATAAAATATATATATCTACTGCCACAGGTGAGCCATTTGCAAAAGCAAACTTATGTCAGGATAATTGTAAGAAGAGGATCTTTTTTCAACAACCTAACATTGTTCTAGATTCCTTAGCTTGCATTTTTTCAGGACCTTTTTGGGTAGCCTGGTAGAAAGTTGACACTTTTTACTAGGGAAGTGAAGAATTGGTTACTTCATGATATTTATTTGTCAATCACACTTGAAATAGCAGATTGTAAACAAAATGCTTCCACAGGAGGCTTGATTTGGGATGTGAGCAACCTTGACTAACACGATGTTAGGCCACACCTTGAGTACTGTGTCCAGTTATGGCCTCCTCAATTCAAGACAGATGTTGAGATACTGGAATGTGTCCAGAGAAGGGTGACAAAGCTGGTGAGGGGCCTGGAACACAAACCCTATGAGGAGAGGCTGAGGGAGCTGGGAGTGTGCAGCCTGCAGAAGAGGAGGCTCAGGGCAGAGCTCATTGCTGTCTACAACTACCTGAAGGGAGGCTGTAGCCAGGTGGAGTTGGTCTCTTCTCCCAAGCAACCAGCAAGAGAACAAGGGGACACAGCCTCAAATTGTGCTGGCGGAGGTCTAGGCTGAATGTTAGGAGGAAGTTCTTCACAGAGAGAGTGATTGGTTTTGGAATTGGCTGCCCAGGGAGGTGGTGGAGTTGCTGTCTCTGGAGGTGTTCAAGCAAAGCCTGGCTGAGACACTTAGTGCCATGGTCTAGATGATTGGCTAGGGCTGGGTGCTAGGGTAGACTGGATGACCTTGGAGGTCTCTTCCAACCTGCTTGATTCTATGATGTTAAGAACTTGATCTGGTTCATTGACTAAAGCAGGAAACAGAGCAATCTCTGAAAACATCACAGATTCATTTGTCTTGGATGTTTTATTTTTTTGAGTTTTGTTTGGGTTTTGTGGGTTTGTTGTCATTCTGGGTGGTTTTTTTTCCAAAATGACTCCATTAAACTTGTAATAAACATTGATGTTGCACCTTATCTACCTTGTGTCACACTAAGTGCATAGAGGATAACCCGTGCTGTACAGAAAATGTGACTATAGGATGGCATTGTAGATCAGTTCATAGTTTTCCCATTTCCTCAGAAAAGCTCTAGAAGTCTTAAGTCTGTGTCTTGCAGACTTGGTTCTTTTTCTGTATATACCTGTGTATGTATGTGTGCACTTAAAATGTATACAGATCTATTTATGTATGCCTGTTCTTCAATCTGTGCTGCCAAAGCAAACCAGGCTGATTTTTAAAGGCTAGCATACACCACCAGGAAAATAGCCTGTTTTGTGGATACAGTGTGACAGGTAACATTTGTCTCGCTGGCTTGTGTAGTGAACATAATGTTTCCCTAAATGTTATCCCAAGAAACATAATTGCATCTGCTTGAAATGTATTAGCTACCTGTAGCTTATTGAGTTGTGGATCAGTGGGGTGCAGCATAATGTATTCAGACATTGTAGCAACTAAGAAACATGAAGCTGTTGATCTTCTTAACTGTGGCAGTATGTGTGACAGAATGTTCTGCCTCGATATTTTGTCTGTCTTTGTTCTCTTTTCAGATTCATCTCGGAAGCAACCAGTATCTTTTTTCAGTTGTTGTGGATCCCAGAGAAATGCCATGCTTCTGCCTGAGGCATGATGTTGATGCTCTTCTCTGGCAGCCCCACTCTGACCAGCCAGAGAACATGTGGGAACACGTTGCAACTTTTAATGCTTTAGGTGGGAAATTGATTTCTGTGTCTCCTTCCTCTGTCTGAGACTTTTCTACTTTTCCTACCTGTTGATCCTTAATTATTAGCCACAAATCTTCCTTCTGGAATGCCTCGTAGGTCACTACCTGTTAGCAAGGGATACCACATGGACTCCACACGATTCAGTGTGAATCCCACCGGAGACCTTTATTGTTCTTTCTGACTCCATTTATATAGTCTTGAGGATAGAGCACACACCTACACAATAGCATAATCTAGGCAAGAACAACCCAGTCTTTTACATACATCATGCCTTGTTTTTCTCATTAACCAGGTGTCCACTATCTCTCCTCTCTCATGGGAGGCACCCTGAAGCCAGGGAACCAAGGTTGAAATGCTCAGTCTGCTTGTTATTAGTCCTTCTCACATTACATTCCCACACTTAATCACATGTTAATTGAAAGGTGCTGTTATTCTTTTCATAGCAGCATGATAGCTTAATTTTAGATGCTAGAAGATAAGAAAGAAAGTGTTTATGCCTTGGAAGGAAAAGAATCCTTTACAGACCATATATAGGATACAAGCACATTGCTCCACATTAAAAAGGAGATTTTCTTGGATAGATGACCTGCAGTTAAAAGCTTAAAACCACAAATTGCTGCCTCAGCACTCACACTGAAACAACTGCAGTTCATGTGACATGTCTGGGTGTATATATGCTTGTGGTGAGATATTTCCAGAAATGACTTCTAGATTTTTCCAGTCTCATTGTTAAAAGTCTGTAGAATTGTACATAACCGTTTCTTCTGTATGAGCTAGGAGCATCAAATGAGGCTGGCCATAGAAGGTATGAGCTAGCAGCATCAAATTCTGCTTGTCCAGAGAAAGTATGAGCCAGGAGCATCAGATTCTGCTGGTATGAGCTAGGAGCATCAAATTCTGCTGGTCCATAGAAGGTATGAGCTAGGAGCATCAAATTCTGCTGGTCCATAGAAGGTCCATAAAAGGTATGAGCTAGGAGCATCAAATTCTGCTGGTCCATAGAAGGTATGAGCTAGGAGCATCTAATTCTGCTGGTCCATAGAAGGTATGAGCTAGGAGCATCTAATTCTGCTGGTCCATAGAAGGTCCATAGAAGGTACGAGCTAGGAGAATCAAATTCTGCTGGTCCATGGAAGGTACATAAAAGGTATGAGCTAGGAGCATCAAATTCTGCTGGTCCATAGATAGTACATAGAAGGTATGAGCTAGGAGCATCAAATTCTACTGGTCCACAGAGGGTACGAGCTAGGAGCATCAAATTCTGATGGTCCATAGAAGGTATGAGCTAGGAGCATCAAATTCTGATGGTCCATAGAAGGTAAAAATGAAGCTAGAAGAAATACTTCATATGTGGATTTGAGATATGCCACCCTCTGCCACAACTCTGTGACAGGAAGAATCAATTAAGAATGGAACTGTACCAAGTCAGGCCCAGGAGGCCTCTTAACTCTTCTGAAATTACAGGTTGACAGAAAAGTTAAAGATGTGATTATGAAATATTGTTAAGAACAGTTATCGCTGTATTTCTTGCAGTCAGGTTTAAGAATTTGGTTTTGCCCACTGTTGGGAGCAGAATTCCAAAGCTCAGAATCAAGAAGTACTAGAATAATGTGGATGCAAGCCTAAGAACTGCCATATTGGATCAAATAAGGTGATTTGTGTAGCCCAGTGTTGTCCCTATCAAGTAAGAAACAGCTGAATTTATTTTCATTAAACTCAGTCTAGTCCAGAATTTACTACTTCTGTGACAGCTGTAGGCTTTGTGTTCTCTAAGTGTTCTCCAGTCCCATTCTCTTCAACATCTTCATAGATGATCTGGACGTGGGCATTGAGTCAGTCATCAGCAAGTTTGCAGATGACACTAAGCTGGGGGCAGATGTGGCTGGGTTGGAGGGCAGAAGGGCTCTGCAGTGGGACCTTGACCGCCTGGACAGATGAGCAGAGTCCAGGGGGATGGCATTCAATGGCTCCAAGTGCAGGGTGCTGCACTTTGGCCACAACAACCCCATGCAGAGATACAGGCTGGGGTCGGAGTGGCTGGAGAGCAGCCAGACAGAGAGGGATCTGGGGGTGCTGATTGATACCCGCCTGAACATGAGCCAGCAGTGTGCCCAGGTGGCCAAGAGAGCCAATGGCATCCTGGCCTGCATCAGGAATGGTGTGGCCAGCAGGAGCAGGGAGGTCATTCTGCCCCTGTACTCTGCACTGGTTAGACCACACCTTGAGTACTGTGTTCAGTTCTGGGCCCCCCAGTTTAGAAGGGACATTGAGATGCTTGAACGTGTCCAGAGAAGGGCGACGAGGCTGGGGAGAGGCCTCGAGCACAGCCCTACGAGGAGAGGCTGAGGGAGCTGGGATTGTTTAGCCTGGAGAAGAGGAGGCTCAGGGGAGACCTTATTGCTGTCTGCAACTACCTGAGGGGTGGTTGTGGCCAGGGGGAGGTTGCTGTCTTCTCTCAGGTGGCCAGCGCCAGAACAAGAGGACACAGCCTCAGGCTATGCCAGGGGAAGTTTAGGCTTGAGGTGAAGAGAAAGTTCTTCACTGAGAGAGTCATTGGCTACTGGAATGGGCTGCCCAGGGAGGTGGTGGAGTCGGTGTCCCTGGGGCTGTTCAAGGCAGGATTGGACGTGGCACTTGGTGCCATGGTCTAGCCTTGAGCTCTGTAGTGGAGGGTTGGACTTGATGATCTGTGAGGTCTCTTCCAACCCTGGTGATACTATGATACTATACTATGATTCCTTCAGAAAATGCTGAGTGTGACAGTTTACCCTTCCCCAAAGACATTCCCCAAAGACTTTCCCAAAGACATTCCCCAAAGACATCCCCCACACCACTCCATCTGGACCCAAAATTCAAGGGAAGATACTAAGTGCTTTGTAGAGTTTACATAGGTTACTGTAGCACATAATTGGCTTTTCTTCTGAGCTTTTGCAATTGATGTGGGTTTGTAATATGAATTGTTTTTAATAGCCTGGCATTTTAACTTAAGATCAAGCATCCTAACAAATCCTCTAGCAAAAGAGATTAATTTTGTGCTTTGTTCTTTGTTTACTCATTTCAAATTTCATTATGCTGGGAAAAAAAGTGAATGAGGATTAAGATTTTCTTCAAATTACTCTTAGCTTCCAGTTTCTCAACTGACTCTGTGGTACTCTTTTAAGGGTGTTTCTGTTGTTTTGGAAATAACAGGAAAGAAATTGTGGTATCTTTGAGTTTTTTGTACCTAAGGGACTAAACCACAATATTTTTCCTCTGCTACTCTCCTCTTATTTTGTGCTACTGGGGGACGTATAGGCTGGATGTTAGGAGGAAGTTGTTGGCAGAGAGAGTGATTGGCATTGGAATGGGCTGCCCAGGGAGGTGGTGGAGTCACCATCCCTGGAGGTGTTCAAGCAAAGCCTGGATGAGGCACTTAGTGCCATGGTCTGGTTGACTGGATAGAGCTGGGTGCTAGGTTGGACTGGATGATCTTGGAGGTCTCTTCCAACTGGGTTGATTCTATTCTATTCTATACCTAGGTTGGAAGGGACCTCTAAAGTTTAGCGAGTCCAGCCCAGCTGCACTGAGCAGGGACATCCTCAGCTAGATCAGAAGACAGTGTGAGAGAGTTGGAGCTGTTCAGTTTGGAGAGAAGGCTCCTTATTGTGGTCTTCAGTATCTGAAGGGGGCCTACAAGAAAGCTGGTGAGGGACATTTTAGGATGTCAGGTAGTGATAGGACTAGGGGGAGGTGGACCAAAACTGGAAGTGGATAGATTCAAATTGGATGTTAGGAAGAAGTTCTTCACCATGGTGAGACACTGGAACAAGTTGCCCAGGGAGATGCTGGAAGCCCCATCCCTGGAAGTTTTTAAGGCCAACCAACAAGAAGAAACCACAGCAAAGACACCCTCATGGCATGAAAATGAGCAGTTAAGCTGTGGTGTTACTGTTACAGGTTAGCTCTCTTCTTGTTTTCCCTCTCTGCTCCCAGTGGGAAAGAAATGGGTTGAGCTCCTTGGTAAGTTAGAGTCAGCTTTCCTGGTTGTGTTCCCTCCCAACTTCTTGTATTTCCCCAACTGTACTGGGGCTTTACAGAGCTGGAAAAACAGAAGGCCGTGGCAACGTGCAGGCATATTGTTTTTTCAAGCTGGGTTTTGCCATAGCCAGTTACCTTGCTGTTGAAAGCAGTATGTTACTTATCCCTTCTACTTATTTTTTTTGGGCTATGCAGGTTATGTCCAAGCATCAAAGCAAGACAAGAAGTTCATGGCTTGTGCTCCAGATTACTCCTACGCTGCCCTTTGTGAGTGCTTGCGACGAATTTTCATCTATCGCCAGCCGACTCCTCTGTCCACGGTTCTGTACAACAGGAAGGAAGGAAGACAAGTGGGACAGGTTGCTAAGCAGCTAGTAACAACCCTGGAAGCCAATGATCCTATCTTAGGCTTTCAGGCTACCAGTGAGAGATTATTTGTTCTCACAACAAAAACCTTGTTTTTAATAAAGGTGAACTCTGGAAATTAATTATTCAGCATATTCTGCTCTAGTTTGTGTTAATGATTGGTTAAAAGTCTTGACTGAGTAAATTATCTGAGAAATGTAATTTGCTGAATTTTTAAAAACAGATATTTTACAGGGGAATAATTTTTTTTTGTTAGAATTTGTCTGCTGAGAAAGCTTTTCAGTTCTGCTGTCACTGAAGTGAGATTTTCCAGAGCTGTGTGAAAATATCTTCTGCACTAAGCCTTCTCAGAGCAATTGTCAGAGGCTGCTGTTGCATGAGCAAATAGATTGATGCATCTTTTTTTTGTTTTTCCAAATGGCTGTCTTTGCCATGGTTCTGACTTTGGAACATTCACTTCTGAGTTTAAATGCCACTCTTTATCTGTAAAATAAGTAGCCAGATGAGGAAAATTAAAGCCTACAGTTAAAAGCATCTGATGTGCGAAGTAAAAAAGTAGATATCGTATCCCAAACTCAAATGCTGTTGGCCAAAAAGGTTCTTTAGTATTTCAGTACTCAGTAGTAATGAATGCAAAGTGAATGGAATGGATGAAATATCATGTTTCTTGTACAGGTAATTAATTCAGATGGGATCATTTCATTGTGTATGCATATTGTGTATGCATATGGATAGATCTGAAACTTACTCATGCTTGCAGAGAGATCTGTTCATGTTCTAAAAGACAGGAGAATAGCTTCTCCTGAAGCAAAGTAAGGATCAATGATTGCATACTGAATTAGTCAAAGTGTCTCTCTGCTCTTGGTGGTGTTGGTTTCTTTTGGTGTTGTACTTCATCTCACAATTAGAAAACAGCTAACAGAAAAAGCACCTGCAATGGGAAACTCAGAAGGGCTGCTCCTACCTCAGATAACAGTCTAAATACTGTGCTAATACTTAACCATTCTGTCTGTGATCACAGCACAAGCCCAAATGTGGTATTGCAGGAGCACACAGGCCAGGAGGGTGCTTCAGTTTTAACAAACTGGCATGGCTAATGGTATTGAATAGTTGTCTCTGAAGATTGTTATTTCTTATTTTACATTTAAAGAATCATAGAATGTTTCGTGTTCAAAGAGACTTGAATGATGGTCTAATTCCAAGCTCACTGCCATGGACAAGGACACCTTCCACTAGACCAGATTGCTTGAAGCTTCAGCCAACCTGGACTTGAACACTTGCAGGGATGGAGCATCCTCAGCTTCTCTGGGCAACCTCTCCCTGTCTTTTACCACCCTCACAGTAAATAATTTCTTTCCTGAATTTAATCTGAATTTACCGTTTTTGACACTCTTACCCCTCACCCCATCACACACTCCTGATAAAGAGTCCCTCTCCATCTTTCCTGTAGGCCTCCCTTTAAGTACTGGAAAGCTGCTATAAGCTCTCCCTGAGGCCTTTTCTAGGCTGAGCAACCACAACTGTCACAGCCTCTTCTCATAGGAGAGGTGCTCAAGACCTCTGGTTATCTTCCTGGCCCTCCTCTGGACATGCGCAAGCAGGTCCATGACTTTCTTCTGCTGAAGGCCACAGAACTGAGCACAGTACTGCAGGAGGAGTCTCAGGAGGCTGCAGTAGAGGTGAAGAATCACATCTATCAAATTGCTGGTCACATTTCCTGTGATGGAACCCAGGATACAATTGGCTTTTGGGGCTATGAGCACACATTGCTAGTTCATTTAGTTTTTCACCTACTAGCATCTCCAAGTCTTTCTCCACAGGGCTGCTCTCAGTGCACTCCTCACTCAGCCTGTGTTTGTGCTTGTGAATACTCTGACCCCAGTGCAAGACTTCACACCTGACCTTGCTGAGTTCGTGAGGTTCTCACTGTGCCCATCTCTCAAGCCTATCAAGGTCCCTTTAGATGGCATCCTTTCCCTCCAGTGTGGCACTTGCACCACACAGCTTGGTGTCACTGGCAAACTTGCTGAGGGTGCACTCAATCCTGCTCTTTATGTCACCAACGAAGATGCTAAACAGCACCAGTCCCTGCCCTCTGAGAAGCACCACTTGTCACTACTCTGCACTTGAACAGTGAGCTTGAACACAAGTCTTTGAATCCAGCTGTCCAGCCAATTCCTGATCCACCACATGGTCCATCTGTTAAATCCACACCTCTCCAATTTAGACAGAGAGGTGTCATGAAGCCTGTGTCACATGCTTTGCACAAGTCCAAGTAGGTGACATCAGTTGCTCTTCCTTTACTCACCAATGCAGAAGGCCATCACCTTTGTCAGGCTCAATTTGCCCTGCTATCTGTGTGCCTTAGCACAGCTTCCAGAAGGGTCTGTTTCATGATCTTGCTGGGCACAGAGGTGAGACTGACTAACAGCCCCAACTCTTTCAACTTAGTAACACAGTATAGTCACTGTGGTAGTCTTAGGTCATAGGCTGGACTTGATGATCTTGGAAGTCTATTCCAGCCTCAGTAATTCTGTGATTCTGTGAAATGAGCCAGGAGTGATAAGCATTTATTTTTTAATCAAAACAAGTGAGGTTTAGTGAGGAGAGAAATAAGATTTACTGCATACTAATCCAGTCACTTTATCACTGGAATTGTTGCTTATTAATGATTTTTTTCCTTTGAAACTATTCATTCTCCCTGTTCCATGTGTCCCCTCTAATGAATATAGAGTGCCTTATGGTAGTTTAAGGTTGAACAGTTGATTGGAGTTTCCTGGATGACTCAATTAGACTTGAAATGGGGCATCTAAAATATGGGCATGAAGTGCAAGATTGATACAACTAGTTGCAAAGAGATGAGGAGCACTGGCTCTTGGTCTGACCAAGAGCTGATGACCATCTCAACAGAAATAAAAACAAATGCTGTGAAGGCATATTTGTGAGTTGCAATCTCAGAGTCTAAAAGCAGTAGAAACATGAGAACTTTTTAAATCATAGAATCATAGAGTCAACCAGGTTGGAAGAGACCTCCAAGATCATCCTGTCCAACCTATTACCCAGCCAATCAACTAGACCATGGCTCCAGAACTGGATGCAGTACTCCAGCTGGGGTCTCACCAGTGTAGAGCAGAGGGAGTATATCACTTCCCTTGCCCTGCTGCCCACACTTCTCTTGCTGCAGCTCAGGCTCTGGTTGCTTTCTAGGCTGCAAGACCACACTGACAGCTCATATTGAGCTTCTCATCCACCAGCACCCCCCAAGCACAGAGCCCAAATCCAGAGAAGCTCTTCAAAAGCCAGGTGAAGGAAGGTGAGTTAAGCTGTTTCAAAATGTTCCTGTTAAAATACTTGAAAGGAAAGAGAATATATGACTGCTTCCAACTGAGAAAATCATCTGGAGAGAGCTGAGGGTATATTTTAAACAAATTGAGTATCCTGTGTGCTTAAATGTATGAGAATGTGCACGGAAGATGAAGGCAGAAGTGAGCCATGTCACATTGGGTGACAAACGGCTGCACTGCTCAGGGAGAGGAGTAACTCTAGACATTGGTATTTAAGAGCCTGCTGGGGTTCAGATGTTCATTGGTACTTCAAGAAAGCAGCTGAATCAATAAACATTAGAGGGAGGGAAAACAAATAGGAAGTGAAGCCGATGTCCAGCTTAAAAATTCAGAGAAGCAGCTCTTAAAAAGGACTTTTAAAAAAGACAAGAGAAGTTTGGACTCTACTAAGACTGAAATACAAATAAGATTAAAAGGAGCTGGCTTATTTTCATATATCTCTGCTGCTCTGTGGCTGGTCAGAAAGTCTGCATTTGCTGGTAGGTAGAGTGCTTCATCTTAGACTTTAATAGTTGACATCTGTATTAACTTATTACTGAAGCAGAGTCATTGTGGAGTCTTCCTCTTTGCAGATGTTCAAAACCCACCTGGATGCATTCCTGTGTGATCTGGTCTAGGTGATCATGCTCTGGCACGGGGGTTGGACTGGAGGAGTTTTGCAGGTGCCTTTCGTAGAATCATAGAATCAACCAGGTTGGAAAAGACCTCCAAGATCATCTAGTCCAACCTAGCACCCAGCCCTAGCAAATCAACCAGGCCATGGCACTAAGTGCCTCATTCAGGCTTTGCTTGAACACCTCCAGGGACAGCAACTCCACCACCTCTGTGGGCAGCCCATTCAAAAATTGTTTAGCTATGACCTGAGCAAATTATTTCACCACTTTATCCTAAGTTATTGAAAGGCACTGAACACAAACCATAGGAGGAACAGATAAGACAACTAAGGTTCTTTAGCCTTCAGAAAAGGAGGCTGAGTGGAGACCTTATCACCCTCTACAACTGCCTTACGGGAGGCTGGATGGACATGAGGGTTGGTGTCCTCTCACATGCAACAAGTGACAGGACAAGAAGCAATGGCCTCAAGTTGTGCTGAAGCATAGAGGCATAGAATCATGGATCATAGAATCAACCAGGTTAGAAGAGACCTCCAAGCTCATTCAGTCCAACCTAGCACCCAATCCTAGCCAATCATGGCACTAAGTGCCTCATCCAGGCTTTGCTTGAACAGCTCCAGGGGCAGTGACCACCACCTCCCTGGGCAGCCCATCCAGAAAGGAGAGAAGGGGCTATATGCCTGTTTGGCCATGTCTCTCCTGATAAACTCTTTGGGGCTAGATTTGCCTTTGGACTCAAAGGCTATTGACAGCATTGGAACATGATCCCAAAGGGAAAGTCTAAAATCTGCTGGTTTTCAGGCTGCTTTGACATTGACTGAGGTGAGCAATGCCCAAGTGTTAATGAGTCAGCTGGAGAAATGGAGATACAAGTTGCCTTTTCCTGACATACGCTGGCTCAGCTGCAAAGATTAGAGCACTTTGCAGCTGCTAAGCTTTCTCATTCCCAGAAAAGGTCCAGACCTACTCATTCATAGTCCTAGAATGAGGCAAAAGAAGAGCTGAGGAAATGGCTGTAGGCCAGAATCATCAGGAGATGAGCTCTGGAGTTCATCATCACTGTAGCTACACATGAAAAGAAAGAGGAAGGGCTGTTTGACAAATGCCATGAGAAATAGATTAGTGGTTTGCTTTCTCAGTAAACTGCATTTTAAAGGGCACTTGATTTACAAAGTTAAACATTTCTGAGGCAAGGATTAAAGATTTCTTGTGGAGAATACCCAACTCCTCTACAGCTGAAGGTGTACCAAAATTTATCTTGTACATGGAGGCTGCAGATCATAGAATCATAGAATGGTTTAGGTTGGAAGTGACATCAAAGATCGCCTTAGTTCCAAACCCCTCGAGCACAAGAGGCCTCGAGCACAGCCCTACGAGGAGAGGCTGAGGGAGCTGGGATTGTTTAGCCTGGAGAAGAGGAGGCTCAGGGCAGACCTCATTGCTGTCTACAACTACCTGAGGGGTGGTTGTAGCCAGGAGGAGGTTGCTCTCTTCTCTCAGGCGGCCAGCACCAGAACAAGAGGACACAGCCTCAAGCTACGCCAGGGGAAATTTAGGCTTGAGGTGAAGAGAAAGTTCTTCACTGAGAGAGTCATTGGCTACTGGAATGGGCTGCCCAGGGAGGTGGTGGAGTCGCCGTCCCTGGAGCTGTTCAAGGCAGGATTGGACGTGGCACTTGGTGCCATGGTCTAGCCTTGAGCTCTGTGGTGAAGGGTTGGACTTGATGATCTGTGAGGTCTCTTCCAACCTTGGTGATACTGTGTGATTTTCAGATGCAAGTGAGGAGCAGAAGACAAGAGCACCTCTCTGTGATTAGTGCTTGGCTAAATGCAATAAAGAGCAGGCACTCAGGCACTCTTGGTTCATTTAGCTGCCTTGCCTTTATTTACTAAAGGAGTGAGTGGGTTTGCTCAAGCTCACTGTCAGCTGTGATGACAGGAAGACATCACAAATTGCACTCTTCATTATTGTGACTAAAAATGTAGCTAATTATCTAGATCTGAAATGAATGAAACCTCTGCCTTTCAGGTCCTGACCCAGTTGCCTGTTAGTGGTTTTGTTTGTCTCTTTACTTCCCTCGTGCTCATATCTGTTTTCTGTCACTTCAGTTCTGGATATTCTCTGCTCTCCCCTAGAGGTCATTGAGTCACTTTAAATCCAATCTTTCCTGAAGGTCTCCTTCCCCATATGTCTCAACTCTGTCTGGTGAGCCTGCTCTGGGTTTGGAGTGTCACAATTTGTGCTGGGGGAGGTCTAGGCTGGATGTTAGGAGGAAGTTGTTGGCAGAGAGAGTGATTGGCATTGGGATGGGCTGCCCAGGGAGGTGGTGGAGCTGCTGTCCCTGGAGGTGTTGAAGCAAAGCCTGGATGAGGCACTTAGTGCCATGGTCTGGTTGACTGGATAGGGCTGGATGCTAGGTTGGACTGGATGATCTTGGAGGTCTCTTCCAACCTGGTTGATTCTATTCTATTCTATTCTAACATGTCCAGAAATAACAGGAGAATTTTCAGGTCTATTTCATGGGTGCCCAGCACCAGGTTGGTCACCAGGACAAACAGAAATTGCACTGAAATATTACCCTCATGTCATTTTTCTGTGTTTATTCTGACCTATAAAGGAATGCAGTAATGAATTCAGCATAGGGTCAGTGTCCACAAGCCTGCTCTCAGTGGCAGGTCTCTCCGCTCAGGAGAAAAGTGATCTTGGAGGTCTCTTCCACCCTAGTTGATTCTATTCTATTCTATTCTATTCTATTCTATTCTATTCTATTCTATTCTATCAGAGCCCAGGATCAGCCCCTGCAGCCTTCCACCCCCTGAGCCAGCAGACATCAGGGAGCTGCTGCCTGGTCAGAGCCTGAAACTGTACATCAGGGCTACTTGGACTAGCAAAGGGACATAGAAATTGTTTGAACCTCAGCACACTGTGGGGGGATAAGGGTAAGAATATGCAGCAGGGTAAGAATATGCAGTTCACCTCCTCTAATTCTAAAAGAAAGGGGGATTTATTTGAATTCCTGTGTTTAACACTAAGACAAGTGCCAGGCATAGGTAGCCAAGCTCATTTCAAACAGCCAACCCTAGAACTGAAGGTACCAGTTCCAGGAGGAAGTTGTTCAGCATGAGAGCAGTGAGAGCCTGGAATGGGTTGCCCAGGGAGGTGGTTGAGGCCCCGTCTCTGGAGTCTGGCTGAGTCTGTGGCCAGCCTGATCCAGGGTAGGGTGTCCCTGGCCATGGCAGGGGGGTGGAACTAGATGATCCTTGTGCTCCCTTCCAACCCTGACTGATTCTATGATTCTAAATATACCCATGGTGTGTCATCCATGTCAGTCTTCAGGCAATTCTACCTAAAGATCCTACATGACACTATTACATCAGAGTGGCATTTGCCACCAGTTTGGGTATTTTAGCACCATTTGCTAGGATGGTGTTCAGTCTACATGGAAATGTTAAATGTTAACTGTAACCATTTCCCTGTGTAGTCTTGAGGTCAGACACTTTGGATACTGACTTCTGACTGTAAATCTCACTTAATTTGGGGGTCTGGATGTGTCAGTCAAAATTCTTGTACTTAAAGCTGGAGGAGATTCAGAGATCACTCTGGAGTCGTATCTGGAGTCAGATTCTAGAAAGGAAGCCACTTTTCAAGTCCGTTCCACAGCATAACCTTAACACCTATCTCCAGATGATGAGAATGGACTAGAATAGACCTTCCATAGACTAGAATCAACCAGGTTGGAAGAGACCTCCAAGATCATCCAGTCCAACCTAGCACCCAGCCCTATCCAGTCAACCAGACCATGGCACTAAGTGCCTCATCCAGGCTTTGCTTGAACACCTCCAGGGACAGTGACTCCACCACCTCCCTGGGCAGCCCATTCCAATGCCAATCACTCTCTCTGCCAGCAACTTCCTCCTAACATCCAGCCTAGACCTCCCCCAGCACAACTTGAGACTGTGTCCCCTTTTCTATTGCTGGTTGTCAGAATCAGTCTTGCAAAAGGCTCAGAACTGCAAAGCACTCCATGAGGACCAGGCACTGATTGTGAAAGATGACCAAGTCCTCCATCATTCTGCTCTTTACTGTGACTGGATTTGGTGCACCCAGTAGGATGGATTTGCTTTTCCTTCTTTCCTGGCTGAAGCAGATGGAATCTCTGAGAACCACAGCCACTGTTTAAGAGTCAATCCCCCAACTTTGCTTCCTTCTGATAGGGGAAAACAAACACAAATCCAAATCCTGGGTACTTATGGGGCTCTTTAGTTCTCCCTCTCTAGCTTGACAGTCTCCAAGCTGCTGATACTTAAATATTTTGCAAATTAAGCCCTGAGTATCTCATTTTCCACAGGAAAACATTCCATTTTAATTAAGTCAGCTGAACATGAAAGCATGTCTAGCTCTAAGCAACCAGACAGTCTGCAGCTCTGATTAGCCACCCAAGCATAAGCATTTTGCAGCTTTGATTACTCATCTAGTTAGGAAGAGTTTCTAGTTCCAATATGGAAAGATGATACGCTCAGTAAAATTAAAGCAGAACTTTGATTTGAAAGTGACAGAGCTGAAGGCTTATTTCCTCTGCTCAAGAAACCTGCTGTGCTCTGGCACATCTGATGCATTAAATATACAGGCTGTATTGTGGAGAAGGCTACAATAGTTTTTACTGTTTGACATTTGGCTGTTGAGTTTGAATTTGCTACAGGCAACCTCCCTATGGTTCTAAAAGTTCCAGAAATAAGATTAGAAACTCTAACTGGCATTTAGTGCTGCTGACAACTGCTTCCAGGAAGGGTCTACAAGTCTCAGAGTCAGTTAAAGACACTTTTGTTTCAAATACAATTTGGGTGCTAACATTGAGGGTCCCTGCTGGAGCTGGGGCTTTTAGCTGTGAATCCCAGAATCTCCACCGGGAGTAAGGTCCACATCATTAGACTATAGAGTCATAGAATCAACCAGGTTGGAAGAGACCTCCAAGCTCAGCCAGTCCAACCTAGCACCCAGCCCTATCCGGTCATCTAGACCATGGCACTAAGTGCCTCATCCAGGCTTTGCTTCAACACCTCCAGGGACAGTGACTCCACCACCTCCCATTCCAATGCCAATCACTCTTTCTGCCAACAACTTCCTCCTAACATCCAGCCTAGACCTCCATTTAGCCCAACTTGAGACTGTGTCCCCTTGTCCTGTTGCTGCTTTCCTGACAGAAGAGACCAACCCCACCTGGCTACAGCCTCCCTTCAGGTAGTTGTAGGCAGCAATGAGGTCTGCCCTGAGCCTCCTCTTCNTCCTGATCCAGGCCAGGATGCCATTGGCTCTCCTGCCCACCTGGGCACACTGCTGGCTCATCCTCAGCTACTATCCACCAGTACCCCCAGGTCCCTTTCTTCCTGGCTGCTCTCAGCCACTCTGTCCCCAGCCTGTAGCTCTGCTTGGGGTTGTTGTGGCCAAAGTGCAGAACCCTGCACTTGGCCTTGTTCAATCTCATCCCGCTGGCCTCTGCCCACCCATCCAGACTGGCTACTCACAGCAGCTTTCAGTGGACTCTGAAAAGGCCACAGAGAATCAGGTCTGAAACAAAACTTCTTCTTCTCAGTGTAACCAGGGGGTGTAATTAGCATACCAAGTGTGGTGTGAGGCGTGCAATACCCCCTTCCTCAGTCAGAAGACGCAGAGCTATTGCAAGTACTCAACAGCTTTCCTCACTCATGTAGGCTGCAGTTTGTTTTGTTACTCCCTGGGAGTTATTCTCCAGCAGCAGGTAGTACTTTTAGGTCATGAGGTTAAAATCACCTACTACCAGGTCTAGCAGTCAGTCCCTAGCTACATCCACAGAGTTTACCACTGCAATGCACTTGGAGTCAGATGCAGGCTCTGGCACTGCAGATGGTAAATAACAACTCCACATTTTCCTTTTATTTTGCTATTTGACTTTGTTTTTTTTTTGGGGATGCTAAAAAGTGTTACTTGAAGGCAATTTCTGAACCATCCAGATGTCTTGCTCAGAGTGCATCTGCTGCTTATCTGTTGTGAAAGTGCTAGCAACAGCCTGTGTGCAATTGAGGATGCTCCCTGATTGGTCCTCATGATGAGTAATTAATAAATAGTGGCAAGGAAAGAGAAGTGGAAATGGTTCCTGTTGTGCTGGGCAGTGGTATCTCAAAGGCCTTGGTGAGCTAGATCCAGAGACCCTCATTTCCTCAGACTAAGTTTGCAAGTTCTGATCTATATTATAGAATCATAGAATCAAGCAGGTTGGAAGAGGCCTCCAAGCTCATCCAGCCCAACCTAGCACCCAGCCCTATCCAGTCAACCAGACCATGGCACTAAGTGCCTCATCCAGGCTTTGCTTGAACACCTCCAGGGACGGTGACTCCACCACCTCCCTGGGCAGCCCATTCCAATGCCAATCACTCTCTCTGCCAACAACTTCCTCCTAACATCCAGCCTAGACCTCCCCTGGCACAACTTGAGACTGTGTCCCCTTGTTCTGTTGCTGCTTGCCTGGCAGCAGAGCCCAACCCCACCTGGCTACAACCTCCCTTCAGGGAGCTGCAGACAGCAATGAGGTCTGCCCTGAGCCTCCTCTTCTGCAGGCTGCACACCCCCAGCTCCCTCAGCCTCTCCTCACAGGGCTGTGCTCCAGGCCCCTCACCAGCCTTGCTGCCCTTCTCTGGACACATTCCAGCACCTCAACATCTCTCTTGAATTGAGGAGCCCAGAACTGGACACAGCACTCAAGGTGTGTTCTGAGCAGTGCTGAGCACAGGGAAAAAATAACTTCCCTTGTCCTACTTCTTTCACTTTGTGAGCTTTCTTGTCTAACTTAAAGCTAAGGCTCTATTTAGATAGTTGAATATGTCATAAGGGAAGGATTAAAGATAGAAAAATATACACTCAGGGACTTGGTCTCTTCTAAGGGTGTAAAAAGAGTGGAGCCAGCTTCTTTTCATAGAATCATAGAATCATAGAACCATAGAATCATGTAATGCCTTAGGTTGGAAGGAGACATGGTGTAGTGTAATTTCATTTCCATTGCTCCAACCTCTTGCATTCCTGAAACTACTCATCCTGAAAGGCAAACAATAGACTGCACAAAGCTCTCACTGCTTGCTTTCATTCCTACTACCAGCTGGGTCAGCTGCAGGGATAATTGCTCCATGCATGAGTAATTAGCACTCTCTCTTTTAACAAAGTTCTGAAACTCAGACAATCTCAAGCCAATTTTTGAGCTGTTTGAGCTATTTATTGACAGAACTGATGACAGCAGATGTAGAAGCAGAAGGTGTTTTTGCTTTGCCCTTCCATTCCTGATGAGCAAAACATGCCATTAATTTCAATTAATTTTCAATTGGTTTCCTGAAATGAAGGACCATGAAAAATGACATTCTGAAGATTGCAGCAGAGATGGATTATATTGGTACAGCTCCTAGCTGTGCTGGCAAGGAGTTATTCGTGTGCCATTGTCTCCTCACATCACAAAAAGTAGGTTTTAAATCCCTTCTCTAAAAGACAACACAGTAACAGACCACTCTGATCTTTACAGAGATAGATGATTTAATTAGAGAGAGAATGGTCCTCTTTTTTCCTCACCATACTTCTATCTCTGTTACAGATTTGTTTCCTGGGGAGGTTATTCTTCCCCTGTACTCA
>WAAF01009193.1:0-18361 GCA_013400475.1 Tricholaema leucomelas | reverse complement strand
TAGACTGGATGTTAGGAGGAAGTTCTTTACAGTGAGGGTGGTAAGACACTGGCACAGGTTGCCCAGGGAGGTTGTGGATGCTTCCTCCCTGGAGGTGTTTAAGGCCAGGCTGGATGAGGCCTTGAGCAACCTGCTCTAGTGTGAGGTGTCCCTGCCTATGGCAGGGGGTTGGAGCTGGATGATCCTTGAGGTCCCTTCCAACCTAAACCTTTCTATGATTCTATTATTTAAAAGTTATTTTAAAGTAAAAAATGAGAAATATTGCAACCAATGAGAAGGATTTTGTTTTGGATAGTCATAGAATCATAGAATCATAGAATGGTTTAGGTTGGAAGTCAATCTATAACTGATAAGTATTTTTCTCCTGTGCAGTTTCTTACAGTACAAGCATGGAAAAGAATAAAGGCACCAACTGATAACATACCAAAAAGCAAACAAATACATTGCCTTACTAATCTTTCAACTCCTGAGTCCACTTTACCATGAAAAGCAGGTAAAAATTAAGAGGAAAAAGATGAATGTTCTTCGTTTCAGGAGAGATTTAAAATGAATTGAAAGGTCACTCAGGCGGAGATTCACTAAAAGATTGCTGTAGATGGAAGAGATGAAAGAAAAGTTGCATTGTCGAAAGGTAGCAGAGGATGGAAAATGGTTTCTGCAACAGTGCAGAGAATGGAACAAAGAGTGAGAAAATGCATCTAGGGGTGGTATAAATTTAAATCTTAAATTAGTCATCTAAGAGTAGTCTAGGTTAATTTATCTAGATTCCTTCTACAGCCAATGGATAAAAAGAAGTGCTCCAGAGTGTCGTTTATTCCATTTGTTGCTGGCACCTCAGTAGGTAGGATAAATAGAGAGGGACAAATTCCTTCTGGAAGTGCCTGATTTTCTGTGTTGTAGGCAAAGGGAGCCTAAAGAACCACGGTAGGGAAAAATAGGTCTTACTAGGATTGGAGAAATCACAGAATCACAGAATGTCAGGGGCTGGAAGGGACCTGGAAAGCTCATCCAGTCCAACCTCCTTTCCAGAGCAGGATCACCTAGACCAGATCACATAGGAATGCATCCAGGTGGGTGTTGAATAGCTCCAGAGAGGGAGACTCCACAACTCCCCTGGGCAGCCTGTGCCAGGATTCTGTCACCCTCACAGGGAAAAAAATTCCTCACGTTTATATGGAACTTCCTATGCCTCAATTTCCACCCACTGCCCCTTGTCCTGGCATCAGCCATCCTCCTGGTACTCACCCTTTACATATTTATAAACACTGATGAGGTCACCTCAGTCTCCTTTGCTCCAGGCTGCAGAGCCCCAGCTCCCTCAGTCTCTTCTCGTAAGAGAGGTGTTTTATTCCCTCCATCATCTTTGTGGCTCTTCAGTGGACTCTCTCAAGCAGTGTCCCTCTTCTACTGGGGGTTTTAAATCTATCATTTTAAATCTGACATTTTAAATAGAATCCTAAAACTCATAAAAATTCTTTCCTGGAGTGTTCTCTTGCTCTCCCCAGGCAACAGCTTGCTGGATGAGGCACTTAGTGCCGTGGTCTAGTTGAGTGGCTAGAGCTGGGTGCTAGGTTGGACTGGATGATCTTGGGGGTCTCTTCCAACCTGGTTGATTCTATGATTCTGTTCTATGATTCTGAAGGTGTGAGAATAGTAACATTATCTATTCAATAAATCCCTTCCTATTAATTCCAACATAAAGTTGAGAACAGTAAATGTAAGCCAAGTGGCTGAGATAGAAGGGAGACAGAACTCTACCTTGAAGTTACTGCTGTTATTCTGGCTTATGAGATTTAAAGTTGACCTTGATCTCTGTTGTCTAACAGAATGAATATGAAAAAGCATTGTTCTTTTATGGCTTAAGAGTTTGAATTCAGGAATCTGATGCTAGTTCTGCTGAAGCCACTGGATGAAGCATGAAGCATCCTTTCTTCAAGGAGTTAGGCTTGTGCATGATTTTGTGTTCTGCAGTAATAACAACCATTAAGTCCTCATATCAGCTTGTCTGTGTAAGTGAAGTAGTGTTATCATTTCTGCTGGAAGAACAACAGCCCAACTGCTTACTGCTGTCCAAGCATAAGTGCTTCTTACATAAAGGGGAATTAAATGAGGCTTTCCTACAGCTGCAAATATTTCCTCTACAGCATGAAGAAATGGGGAAACTCAGACTGTAGCCTTAGAAATAAATGCTATCAATACAAGAAGAAATGTGACTGAGGTCATTCAGCCATTTTCATGAATAGGTTCTTGGCTGGGTATAGATATTTGTGTATTTTTATGCACAGATGATCTTTAAGATTTGGGGTTTCATAGAATCATAGAATCGACCAGGTTGGAAGAGACCTCCAAGATCATCCAGGCCAACCTAGCACCCAGCCCTGGCCAATCAACTAGACCATGGCACTAAGTGCCCCATCCAGGCTTTGCTTGAATACTTTCAGGGATGGCAACTCCACCACCTCCCTGGGCAGCCCATTCCAATGCCAATCACTCTTTCTGGCAAGAACTTCCTCCTAACAGCTAGCCTAGACCTGCCCTGGCACAACTTGAGACTGTGTCCCCTTGTTCTGTTGCTGCTTGCCTGGGAGAAGAGACCAACCCTCAAATTAAAGTGCCAGCTCCACCGCTGTGGGATGTTTTCATGAAGTGCAATTGTTTCAGTGTTATTGCTGAGGTGTTTTTTATGTCTAATCCCACAGTAAAGGTTCTGAAGACATAGACTTTTAGTTAAAAGCCTCCACATGAGTTGTTACAGTTGAAAAGGGTTAAATGTTACAGGGAGCTGTTATAATTCCTTTTTCCCACTGCAGTTTTTCAAGTTGTCACTCAGATTTACTGCTTCTCCTTAGTTATTGATTCTTATCTATCAGCTGTCCAGTTACTGAGAGTTCTTCACTACATTTTTCAATGTTCATCAGAATGAGGGCAAACTGTGATTCCACACAATCCAATACAAGAAACACACAAAGTAGAATGGATTTAAGAGATCCACAGAGAGCGAAACCTGCACAACACACTGAACTAGGTACCGATCGTTAAACTCTGAAAGCACAGTGATACTGTGATACTGTGATGTTGAGTTTCTCATCCACCAGTACCCCGAAGTCCTTTTCTTCAGGGCTGNGTAGGGCTGTGCTCGAGGCCTCTCCCCAGCCTCGTTGCCCTTCTCTGGACACGTTCAAGCATTTCAATGTCCCTCTTAAACTGGGGGGCCCAGAACTGGACACAGTACTCAAGATGTGGTCTAACCAGTGCAGAGTACAGGGGCAGAATGACCTCCCTGCTCCTGCTGGCCACACCATTCCTGATGCAGGCCAGGATGCCACTGGCTCTCTTGGCATCTCTCTCTCATTGCAAAAGCTATGCTAACTTAGATGTCTCTCTAGGCAGACTCTCCCTCCTTTTCTAACCTACCTCTAGATCATTATACATTTTCACAGGATCACAGAATGTTAGGGGTTGGAAGGGACCTCAAAAACTCACCCAGTTCAACTTCCTGCCAGAGAAGGATCACCTAGACCAGATCACACAGGGATGCATCCAGGTGGGTCTCAAATATCTCCAGAGAGGGAGACTCCACAACCCCCCTGGGCAACCTGTTCCAGTGTTCTGTCACTCTCACAAGGAAAAAAAAAATCCTCATGTTTATATGGAACTTCCAATGCCTCAGCTTCCACCCATTGCCCCTTCTGCTGGCATTGGGCATCACCAAGCAGAGCCTGGCTCTAACCTCTTGGCACTTGCCTGTACCCTTTTCCTCCTCCTATCTCTCAGTAAAACTTTACAGATTTTTCTCCCTAGAATCACTGTTTCATTATCCAAACTTGCAGAAATAAAACACATCAAAAAAAGACAGGAGTGGGTGCCATAGGCTTCCCCAGACAAAGTATGGCTTACCTGAATAGCTCCTAATTTGGTGGGTCAACAGCTATTCTTTAAACAAGGACTGTAATGCAAAATAGGACATAATAAGCTGTCATTTGGTAAATCATGTCTATATTCCAAGTCATATGCATGAAACACAGCTCCTGTTTCTGCAGAGCAGGTGTATGTGTGCATATATTTGCATTAAAGCTACCAGTCTGTTTCGTTTGTCAGTAGTTAAGAGTATCAGTACAGCTTATATTATTTATCCTATCACTACTAACTGAGTTTCACAACAGATGGAGAGGAAATGCTACACAAATGGCAGTTTTTTTTCTGGGCAGAACAAGAAGGCTTTTTAGTACATTGATGGATTAGGTGTATTTAAGGAGACATTTTTAAAGCCCACTTAAAATAAGTTGAATAAATTAGTGTCCTGCCCCAAAGAAATGAGTAGCAGTAGTATGCATAAAGGGATCTACTGAGAAAAGAAAAGGTTTGTAGAGACATGTGAAGGATATTGTTCTTAAGTACAACAGCAGAATCATAGAATCATAGAATCAGCCAGGCTGGAAGAGACCTCCAGGGTCATCCAGTCCAACCTAGCACCCAGCCCTATCCAGTCAACCAGACCATGGCACTAAGTGCCTCATCCAGGCTTTGCTTCAACACTTCCAGGGACAGTGACTCCACCACCTCCCTGAACAGCCCACTCCAATGCCAATCACTCTCTCTGCCAACAACTTCCTCCTAACATCCAGCCTAGACCTCCCCTGGCAAAACTTGAGACTGTGTCCCCTTGTTCTGTTGCTGGTGGCCTGGCAGAAGAGACCAACCCCACCTGGCTACAACCTCCCTTCAGGTAGTTGTAGACAGCAATGAGGTCTGCCCTGAGCCTCCTCTTATGCAGGCTGCACCCCCCCAGCTCCGTCAGCCTCTCCTCATAGGGTTTGTGTTCCAGGAGCCTTTTCTTCTACAAACCAAAACCAAATGAACAAACAACAAATTGTTTTTCATATCTGAATGTAGCTTAGCTCCGTCAGCTAGGAAAGTCAGGGTGGGAAGCCAGCTGCCCCCAAAGCTGCTTTTTCACTCCCTGTCATTCATATTTAGGACTCTTTAGGATTTCAGATTGGTTTAAATCGAAATACGGTTTGGCTGGCACCTCTTCAGTAAAAAGAAGATGAGGAGAAAAGTCTTTTGACTTGCAGTGAATATAGGTTTTCTTTCAGGTCTTTAAAAATATTAAGCTTGTAGCTTAATCTGTATTATTTTATAATACATTAAAATCAGAGAATATTAAAGAAAGCACTTTAGAAGGAAAAACACCATCAAAGTAAGTTTACAGCTCTGTCTATGAATCCTAGGTAAACTGGTTTTTAGCAAGAGCAGGTCCAAATGTTCTGACACAAGAGTCATTGATAATTTTAATTCTCAATAGAATTATTATTATAGAATAGAATAGAATAGAATCAACCAGGTTGGAAGAGACCTCCAAGATCATCCAGCCCAACCTAGCACCCAGCCCTATCCAGTCAACCAGACCGTGGCACTAAGTGCCTCATCCAGGCTTTTCCTGAACACCTCCAGGGACGGTGNATTATTATTACTATTATTATTATTATTACTATTATTATTATTATTATTAATCTCCATTGAGAATTCAAATTAAACACACAACCGCCCCCTCTCTCGTGTAAGAATAATAATAATAATTAATAATAATAATACCGCTATAATAATAATATATTTATAAGAATTTAATTGTTATAATGATATAATTATTCTTACTCAAGAGAGAGGTTATTTTTTGTGTGTTTTTATAAGTTTGCTGGAATATGATGGCTGTTCTTTAAAGCAAGTGAGCATATTCAAATAGTTTTATAGCTGCAGTACCATATGCTGCAGTTAGTATAAAATGCAAATTCCTCAGTAGAAGAAATTCTCTGTCTTAGGGTGAACAGAGATGGTGACTTTGTTCCTGGTACTGTTTTCTTTGTTGTTGTAATGTCTGACATAATTAGATGAGACCCCATGTGGAATACTGCATCCAGTTCTGCAGCCTCTATGACAAGAGGGGTGTGCAGATGGTGGAGTATGTCCAGAGAAGGGCCACGAGGATGCTCAGAGGGCTGCAGCAGCTCTGCTATGAGGACAGACTGAAAGAGTTGAGGCTGTTCAGTCTGGAGAGGAGGAGGCTCCCAGGTGACCTTCTAGTGGCCTTCTAATATCTAAAGGGGGCTACAAAAAAGATGGGGAAGGAATTTTCAGGATATTAGGGAGTGACAGGACTGGGGGGAATGGAGCAAAGCTGGAGGTGAGGAGATTCAGAGTGGATGCGAGAAGGAAGTTGTTCAGCATGAGAATGGTGAGAGGCTGGAATGGGTTGCCCAGGGCGGGTGGTTGTGGCCGCATGCCTGGAGGTGTTTAAGGCCAGGCTGGATGAGGCTGTGTGCAGCCTGCTCTAGGGTAGGGTGTCCCTGGCCATGGCAGGGGAGTTGGAACTAGATGATCCTTGTGGTCCCTTCCAACCCTGACTGATTCTATGATTCTATAAAGACATTCCCTACTTGAGTTGCATTTTATGGCAGAAGTTTGCTGTAAGCAATAAATATTTCAGTTCCTTTTGTTTGTACCTTTGCCATAGAGCTTTCCTTTTTTGTTGCTCTTCACTGGCTCCTTCACCCTTCAACACAGAAAAACAGTGACAAATAAATTATTCTTTCTCATATCCTTCTGAACATCAGCAGGCTCTCCTATTGGCATGATATATTTATACTTCTACTCTTCACTTAATTAATTGAGTATTCTTTAGAAATTAGCATTTCACCCTGGGAGGTTTTTAGAACTGGATGTGTAGCAAAAAATAGCCAGCATCTGTCAGAGAGGGGAAATTAATTGCTGCAAGATGATACTTTCAATTAATAATTTAATTAATATTGTTATAATATTGTTGTTGTTAATAATTTAATTAATACTGTTTATTAATTTTGCTACTCAGAACTCTGGCCACCCCCAACCACTGATTTTAATAATATTTTGTTTCTGACACGGTCATGGAAACATTCTATGGATAGTATCTAGATCTAGTAATAACCAGTAAAGTATTTAAACATTAATTGAAGTGGAAGAGAAGGTTCCTGAAGTCAAATGCTGCTTGTGGTCAGTATGCTGCTTGCCCACTAGATGGGCTCAAGGAGCTCTTTCTGCTCTATGGCAGAAGGCAGTGGTGAATTACAAAGAGGCATTTAAGCATTTGCTCATAAATTATTATTACCCACTTGAGGGGCTTAGTCACAGTCCAGACAGTGCCCAAATGCTTTCAGGGGACTCTGTCTTGTTGGACATTGAGACTGGAATCTTCCCAGCTTCTGGGGAAAGGACGCAGACAACCTCTGACCTTGTCTCCTGGCTTCTTCTGGACCATCTGTATATATGTCCAGGACTGCTAAGCAGGACTTTCAGTGTAGAGGCAGGACACTGTGCAGTGTAGTTTCAGCAGGATGCCATGCTGACCACACGGGCCGATCGCATGCAGGCATCCAGGGGCTGCTCCTGGTAAGTCACAGCAGTACCCTGGGTAGCATTGCTCAGGTATCATATCATATCATATCATATCATATCATAGTATCATCAGGGATGGAGGAGACCTCACAGATCATCAAGTCCAACCCTTCACCACAGAGCTCAAGGCTAGACCATGGCACCAAGTGCCACGTCCAATCCTGCCTTGAACAGCTCCAGGGACGGCGACTCCACCACCTCCCTGGGCAGCCCATTCCAGTAGCCAATGACTCTCTCAGTGAAGAACTTTCTCCTCACCTCGAGCCTAAACTTCCCCTGGCGCAGCCTGAGGCTGTGTCCTCTCGTTCTGGCGCTGGCCACCTGAGAGAAGAGAGCAACCTCCCCCTGGCCACAACCACCCCTCAGGTAGTTGTAGACAGCAATAAGGTCACCCCTGAGCCTCCTCTTCTCCAGGCTAAACAATCCCAGCTCCCTCAGCCTCTCCTCGTAGGGCTGTGCTCGAGGCCTCTCACCAGCCTCGTCGCCCTTCTCTGGACACGCTCAAGGATTTCAATGACTTCAAGGAAAGAAACTTTCCTCTGGCACATCCATTTACATATTGAAATCAATGAAGAAATGTCAAGTGAAGTTTCTGGTGGGCTAAAGAGGCAGCTGTTCACTGTTTCAGTTACCAAAGAGCTTTTTGCAGTTGTTCTCTCCAGCCTCAGGGTGAAGTCTCAGGAGATCCTTGCCTGTTTCTTGCAGAAGTAGTTTCATAAGTGCTGGGCACAGCTGGTGTATAGAGGAGTGTTTTAATCATTCACTTTGAAGTGATAATGAGAGAAGAGCAATGGTACCTGCACTGGCTCACCAGTTGCCACCATGGCATCTCTGTTCTGTTTTTGCAGCCTTAAGGACTTTGACTCCTTTCTGTAAATTGGTGTGCAAGTGACCTTCCTAGAGAGCCTTTGTCATACACTGAAGCTTTGAATGCTATAGCTTTAATTTTTAGACCATGTTCAGTTACTAAGGTTTCCTTAATAACAAGGAGATGATACTGTTTTGAAGCCTCACAGAGTCACAGAATGTTAGAGGCTGGAAGAGATCTCAAAAGAGCTTGAAAGATCATCTAGTCCAACCCCCTGCTAGAGCAGGATCACCTAGAGTAGGTCATACATCCAGGTGGGTTCTGAATGTCTTCAAGGAAGGAGACTACACAATGTCTCTGGGTAAAGAAGATTTTCCTTCTGTTCATGTGGAACTTCCTGTGCCCCAGCTCACACCCATTGCCCCTGCCCTATTTTTGGGCATCACTGAGAAGAGTCTGGCTCCATCCTCCTGACACTAACCCTTCACATCTTTCTTGAACTGAGGGACCCAGAACTGAACACAATATTCCAGATGGGGATTCACCAGGGCAGAGTAAAGTGGGAGGAGAACCTCTCTCAACCTACTAAGCACAGCCCTTCTACTACACTCCAGGGCACCACTGGCCTTCTTGTCCACAAGGGCACATTGCCGATTTCTACCCACCAGCACCCCAAGGTTCCTCTCCTCTGTGCAGTATCTTTAATAAAATCCATTAAGCTTTCAAATTTGGCTTGAATAGCTACATTTGTGCATCTGAAGGAGGCTCAGAGTAAGCATGGACCTAACACAACAAATATAAGCAGTCTTTGCAGTATTACATACAGGTGAAAAAGGTCAGAGAACAAGATGATTGGGCATTCTCTTCAGCAATTTAAGCTGCTGTTCCACCTACAACTATTTATCTTCTCTCTCAGCATCCAGAGCTGAGGTTTCTAGTCAGTCCTTGCACTCTGGCCACAACAATCCCAAGCAGTGCTACAGTCTGGGGACAGAGTGGCTGGAGAGAAACCAGGCACAAAGAGACCTGGGGGTACTGGTAGATAGTAGCTGAAGATGAGCCAGCAGTGTGCCCAGGTGGGCAGGAGAGCCAATGGCATCCTGGCCTGTATCAGGAACAGTGTGGCCAGTAGGAAGAGGGAGGTTATTCTTCCCTTGTACTCAACACTGGTCAGGCCACACCTTGAGTGCTGTGTCCAGTTCTGGGCTCCTCAATTCAAGAGAGATGTTGAGGTGCTGGAATGTGTCCAGAGGACACATGAAGGGCCTGGAACACAGCCCTGTGAGGAGAGGCTGAGGAAGCTGAGGGTGTTAACCCTGGAGAAGAGGAGGCTCAGGAGTGACCTCATTGCTGTCTACAACTACCTGAAGAGAGGCTGTAGCCAGGTGGGGGTTGGTCTCTTCTGCCAGGCAACCAGCAACAGAAGGAGGGGACAGAGTCTCAAGTTGTGCCAAGGGAAGTCTAGGCTGGATGTTAGGAGGAAGTTCTTGCCAGAGAGAGTGATTGGCATTGGAATGGGCTGCCCAGGGAGGTGGTGGAGTCACCATCCCTGGAGGTGTTCAAGATGAGGCACTTAGTGCCATGGTCGAGTTGATTGGACAGGGCTGGGTGCTAGGTTGGCCTGGATGATCTTGGAGGTCTCTTCCAACCTGGTTGATTCTGTGATTCTATGATCTACAAATGCTTCTATGTTTTTGTTCAGTTGCAGTCATCCCTCTTAGCTGTAGTAGAATAGAATAGAATCAATCAGGTTGGAAGAGACCTCCAAGCTCATCCAGGCCAACCTAGCACCCAGCCCAAGCCAATCAACCAGACCATGGCACTGAGTGCCTCATCCAGTCTTTTCTTGAACACCTCCAGCCAGGCAGCTGCAGGGGTGGACACCATGGATTGTTTTGATACAGAGTAACCTATCTGTACCTTACACATAACTCTGAGCCAATCTGTACCTTCCACTTGTGCCAACCTCAACTAGCCGTGCACGCCTCTCCCAAGTACCATATAATCACTGTACTGCCTTAATAAAGCGCACTGTATTGCTAGCAGCTAAGTGAGTTGACTCGCCAGTACCCTCATCTCTCGCCTCCGCCCGCTTCCCATGACTGCAGCTGTGCCTGTGGATAAGAAGGGTAAGAGAGGAGGTTATGCCTAAGAAGAGCCTACCCAGGGAGGTGGTGGAGCCCCCATCCCTGGAGGAGTGGAAGAACCGTGTGGATGTTGCACTTGAGGCTCCAGTTTAGCGTTGCTGGTAGCTGGCTTCCGGTTGGACTCGATGACCTTCAAGGTCTTTTCCGACCTTCGAGGTCTTTTCCAGCCTTCATGACTTGAATGAATATCTCCCTTTAATGAAGAACCTATGAATTTTCTTAATATTTCTTTAATGTAGCACCATTTCACAACATTTTTTCCAGGCTCTTTCCGACCCGTGTGCATTAATTGCCACTTAGTACACTCAGATTCAGGGGGCAGGCAGGCTATTTGAATGCTGCTCCTTGTTTATTGCCTTGTTTGCCATTGTCCTCATTGTTAACCAGTGTCAACGACTGCCAGAACGTGCTTTGTTGAGCTCACACAATCCAATTTGCTCGGGTTTTGTTCTATTATTATTGTCATTATTTCCTTGCTAGCCCACTGCACTTAAAATAACTAATTAGCCCTGCTACTTAACAATTAAGTCAAAAACTAACCATTCTGCATCACTCATGGACAAGAAAACAGCTTTATATCAAGTTGACAATTTAATGCTTGTTTATTTCCCTTGTTTGCCTGTGCTTTTTTATCTTACTTTAGTTTAAAATTCTTTGCTGTTTGCAATAGATTTTGGGTTTGAATCTTTTGACACACCCTTCACCCTTTGAAAAGATTTTTTTATTTGAAAACCATCAGGGTTTGTTTTTTTTTTTCAAGCCAGCTGTATTCTGGGCCCTAACAATTCCACAGCTCTTCTGATAAGTGGTTTCTCAGAGGGAATATTTCTATTTATGTGAATTACAGATTTATACCCTAATCAAAAGTTAACAATCACCTAAGGAAGAAAGCACACAACAAAGTTCCAAAGTAAAATATTGTTGCTGCCTCATATTGGCAAGCATGCAAAAACTGCAGAATGATTTGGGACACTAACATATCCAATATATCTCTTACAAGCCTGTAACCATCCTTATTCATAGAATCATAGAATCAACCAGGTTGGAAAAGACCTCTGAGATCATCCAGTCCAACCTAGCACCCAGCCCTAAGCAATCAACTAGACCATGGCACTAAGTGCCTCATCCAGTCTTTGCTTGAACACCTCCAGGGACGGTGACTCCACCACCTCCCTACATGCACAGAATCATACAGAATTATTGAGGCTGGAATAGACCTCTGAGATCCAGTTTAGCCTTTGACCTCCACCACATCAACCAGACAATGTCACCAGGTGCCACATCCAATCTTTCCTTAAACACCTCCAGAGACAGCAACTCCATCTGTTTCCCTGGCACAGCTTCAGACCGTGGCCTCTTGTCCTGTCACAAGTTGCCTGGGAGCAGAGCCTAACCCTTACCTGACTGTAACTTCCTTTTAGGTAGTTGTAGAGAGTGATCCCCTCTAATTCTCCTCTTCTCCAGGCTAAACACCCTCAGCTCCCTCAGCCTCTCCTCATCAGACTTTCCCTCCAGTCCCTTCCCCAGTCTTGTTACTCTCCTCTGGACTTGCTCCAGCACCTCAACACCCTTCCTGCAGTGAGGGGCCCAGAGCTGCACACAGTGCTTGAGGCATGGCCTCACCAGTGCTGAGCATAGGGGCAGAATGACATTCCCTGTCCTGCTGGCCACACCATTCCTGATACAGACCAAGATGTCATTGGCCTTCAGTGCCACCTGGACACACTGCTGGCTCGTATTCAGACAGTTGCCAACCAGCACTCCCAGGTCCCTCTCAGCCAGTCTGCTCTTTACCACTCATCCCTCAGTCTTGTAGTATTGAGTCATTACATCAATTTCTGTTTTCAAGAGTAGCAGTAGCAACTGGATTTCTATGTGGCTAATTCAACAGACAAGGTCAATTCCCCTGTAATTTTCCTTTCTTTGTTATGGGTATTTGAGAGATTTCTTATCATTGTGTTCCCTGGGGAGCAGATACATTTCTCTATAGATGGGGCATAACTTGATTATCCCATTCATTTAAAATCACTGCCACTCTGGGATGCAAGCTGGAAGCAAGTCTTGCTGGAGAGCTCATTCTACACATACACCTCAGGTGCATAAACTCAGACTGCAGGCATCAACCAATCTTCAGAGAAACTTTGTTCTGCAGGCACTAGTCTGCCAAGGCCCTTTGTTTTGTGATGTAGCTACACCAGAGAAGCTACTTCTGAGAGATGGGAAAGAAAGCAAAAAGAACGTATTTTGGCTTAGGTTAATCGAAGCTCCCTCACATCATCTCTGATGGAAAATCATCTGAATGAAGGATTGTTCTGAAAGGTGGACAAAAGTATTTTGAATGTTAGAAGCCTACTGTCTCTGGTAAAGCACAGGTTTCTATAAAGATTCCTGTGTGTAGAAAGCAGATTTATTTTTATCCTCATCTCTTTATTCTGTCTCTCCTTATAAATAAAATGAGAGCTTAGAACCACAGCCTAACAACTATTTGACCCTTGCTGGTTAATTTCCAGGCAGCCTTTTCTTAAAATAAAACAGCAAAACAACAAACACCAACAAAAGCAAACAAATAGGAACATTTCAAACCATGAAGAGAATTTGGTTTTATTAAGAAGACAATAAATGTACTTGCTATTTATACACTGTAAAATCTGTTTTAATTGCCAGCAAGTGAAAATGTGAAGAATAAAAAGAATAACAATTGCTGCTGCTGTGGTTGTGGTTTCTTCAAGCTGTTATAAAAACATAGAATCATAGAATCAATCAGGGTTGGAAGGGACCACAAGTACCATCTAGTTCCAAACCCCCTGCCATGGCCAGGGAAACCCTACCCTAGAGCAGGCTACCCACAGCCTCATCCAGCCTGGCCTCAAACACCTCCAGGTATGGGGACTCCACCACCTCCCTTATACTTCTCCAGGCTAAACACCATCAGCTCCCTCAGCCTCTCCTCACAGGGCTGTGTTCCAGGCCTTTCACCAGCTTTGTTGCCCTTCTCTGGGCATGTTCCAGTGTCTCAACATCTCTCTTGAATTGAGAGGCCCAGAACTGGACACATGTAAATATCTATATGTATGTGTGTGTATATATAAGTAAAGTAAGGCAAAGTGCAAAATCTCCTTGCAAGGCTGAGGCTGAGGGAACTGGGATTGTTTAGCCTGGAGAAGAGAAGGCCCAGGGATGACCTCATTGCTGTCTACAACNTATATATATAAACACACAGAGAGAGAATCACAGAATTAACCAGGTTGGAAAAGACCTTTGAGATCATCGAGTCCAACCTACCACCTAACATCTTCTAATTAACTAAACCATGACACTAGGTGCCTCATCTGGTCTCCTTTAAAACTGTCCAGGGACAGTGACTCCACTACCTCCCCAGGCAGCCCATTCCACCTATATATAATATATACACTTATACATAGAATCATAGAATCACAGAATCATAGAATCAACCAGGTTGGAGGAGACCTCCAAGATCATGCATATATACATATATATATATATATGTGTATGTATGTATATACACACACATATATATAGTTGTTTCCTTACTTTGTCCCTAAAAAAAGGGATGTTTTGATTTCCTTAAAATGGAAATGTCCATTTAAGTTTTTGAAAATGTCAGTAAACAGATCTTGTAAGGTGTGATAGCATAATCAAGATATGATTAAAGAAAAAGAGTCTTTTGGAATCACAGAATCATCGAGACTGGAAAAGACCTCTGAGATCATCCAATTCAGCCTATAACCTAACACCACGACATCAGCTAAACCGTGCCACCAAGTATCGCATTCAGTCTTCTCTGTGCCTGGAACACAAACCCTATGAGGAGAGGCTGAGGGAGCTGGGGTTGTTTAGCCTGCAGAAGAGGAGGCTCAGGGGGGACCTCATTGCTGTCTACAACTACCTGAAGGGAGGNATTCTATTCTATTCTATTCTATTCTATTCTATTCTATTCTATTCTATTAAGACCTCCCAGGGATGGTGACTCTACCACCTCATTGGGCAGTCCATTTCAGTGCCTAAAACTGGAAATGACAAAATACATGACAGGAACATACAAAAAACTGGAACAAACAAAATGTATGACTACATAAAATAAATAAAATAAAACTTACAGAAATAGGAAAGGTTTAAAGAATATAAATGGGATAATTTCAAGAGGAAAGAATAGGTAAAACTCCAAGTAACAGATTCTCATTTGGCTAGAAGTCTCAGCTGATATTAAATGGCACAATTTCAGCAAAATCAATGAAGCTGGGTTAATCTGCATCCATTCAGTCGAATGGAACCATACTAGTTCATACCAGCTGGGGTACCAGGCTGCTCCAGCAATGGCTTGTCCTTGGGTTTAGTCATTTAGGGTCAGCAGATTTGCTTCAAGTTATAGTCATTCCAAGAAAGATGTTGACTCATTTCTGAAAAGAAAGGCAGAACTGGTTATGATGGAGTGATATATAGAAGTGCTCTGTGGCAAATACCCTTTGCAAAAGGATTTGCATGCATAATTGAAAACTAGGGATGTTAGAGTGATGAAAGTAACTTGAGGTAATGAACACATAGCAAAAGCAGAGTAATATGAAATGACAGTGAAAATATGGATGGAGGAGGCCAACTGAGTATCTGCCAGAAAACACTGATCATTCATTTTATAATTCCAGGGTTTCTGGGAAGCTAATGCTGTTGAGTAGATATGCTCACAAATGGACTGCAATTACTCTTCAGCAAGCAGAATGCAGAGAAAATGTCAGAAGGCATCAGAGTGATGCATTGTCTTTCAGCCTGAGCTTTCTTTTCTTTTCCTTTTGTAGCTCGTAAAAATTCTTCACGTTACAGAGAACCCTGGCATTTGATAGGAGCATTAGATTGAATTAACCAGGATGTGCACATGCTTATTTAGTATTTCAGCTGTTGAAAGCTGGGAACTGATTGTTTTTGCAACAGCACTGAGAATCCAATCTATCCCTTGGTTTGGCAGGCCTTTCAATGTAGCTCTCAGCAGGGGAAGTCACTGAGCATGTTTTCATAGAAGTTACTCCTATTATTGGACCTCAGATTTCCCCTGGGGAATTATTCATGGCATAATTATTTTCTGAAACAAGAAGTGGTTTTGGTTGCTTTCCTGACAAACTTCAGTCTGATGATTGGTAGGAATATGAGAATTTGAAGAAAGCTTTTGTTATGAGGGGAAAAAACAACACAAGGGAAGGCTTTGAGCCATGTCTATGCTTACTTTGTTCTAAAACCGGCTCTGAATTCTGTCAGTATAATTTATTTCCCTTGGTTTAGACCAGATTGCAAGCGTAAATAATATATCTTTAGCATCCAGACCTCTGAGGCTTGATTTTAGGCTAGATAAAGTGTGTTTTTCTCCATTTCTTCTCATCCTCCTTCATATTCAAATGTTTTTAATCAAGCATGTCTGAAAGCAATCTTGTACCTGATTACAAATGCTGGGTTGTACATTTGTAAAGAGACTCCCTTATACACCTACTTTCTGTTCATAAATAGGCTTTGTTACACAACAAAGAGAAGATTTTTAATTGGAATACTATTCTCCTTAATTATTTGATGATTAGGTACAAACTTTGAACCTTTGAGTTGTATGCCAAGGATAATATCAGGTTAAATGCAAAGTGCTGTTCTGCTAGTCCTGATTGTACATGAGTGAATGGCTGGCCGAAATCATCGAATCACAGAATGGACTGAACACTTCTAGTAACTCCAGTTACCACTAGTAACTCTAGTCTAAAGCCCTCCTCACTAGATTGAGAAGCTTGTGGTCAAAGATGTTCTTCCCTTTCTCTGAAAGATGGATCTTGCCAGCCCCCCAGAAGACCACATTTCTGAAAGCAGGTTTTATGCCTTAGAATCATAGAATCAGACAGAGTTGGAAGGGACCACAACGATCATCTCATTCCAATGAGTCTCCTTCTGTCTGGATGTGCTCCTCTGTGACCTGTGTTAGACAGTATTGTCCTGCTCTGGCAGGGGGGTTGGACTCGATGATCTCCTTGGGCCCTTTCCAACCCCTAGCATCCTGTGAGCCTGTGATCCTACCCCTCTGCCATGGGCAGGGACACCTCACACTAGATCAGGATGTCTAGAGTCTCATCCAGCCTGCCCTTAAACACCTCCAGGGATGGGGCTTCCACCACCTCCCTGGGAAACCTGTTTCAGGGTCTCACAACTCTCATGGTGAAGAACTTCTTCCTAATATCCAGTGTGAATCTACCCATTTCTGGCTTTGTCCTGTTCCCCTCAGTCCTATCACTACCTGACATCCTAAAATGTCCCTCCCCAGCTTTCTTGTAGACCTCTTTCAGATACTGGAAGGCCAGAAATATGTTTTCTCTTTCTTAATAATGGCTTGTTTGATTGCTAGGAGTTAGAAAAATGTGACTCCTACATCTCTTCTTGAGAGACATAACACCCAAGGCTTCTTGTAAATGGAACAATAGGACTTTGAGGGCAGTGAAATATTTAGTTATTGTGGGACTTTGAAGGAAGATTATTTATTTTATAGCAACAAGCACCCTGGAGCTAACAGTTATTTCTCTTCTTTTTGTCCTTTTGAGATAGCAGCCAAATATTAACAGAGAATATGTGCAGAGAAATGTCAGCAAATATAATGGAGATGCCTAAGCAGACAGAGATTTTGGTGTGCACAGCTGGACTTTGTATTTCTGCTACAGCATCATGCCAAGAGTCAGAATGGGACCTTCATCACCATACTTATGTGGTCCCTGATCAGAGAGAAGGAGAATATGCTCTGCGTGTTGTCTTCCAGGCATGCTGAGAGAAACAGGCGCATGAGAAGTCCTAGGCCCTTAGCACCTTCCCTAGGCACTGGGTGAGTGCTGTGATTTGGGGGGTTCCAAGTTATCCCAGATTTCTCAAGAAAACTGTAGAGACTAAGATCCATCCCAGGGGACAAACTGGTTGCCCCCAGGTATAGTCATTATGTTATTCATAGAATAGAATCATAGAATCAACCAGGTTGGAAGAGACCTCCAAGATCATTCAGTCCAACCTAGCACCCAGCCCTATCCAGTCATCTAGACCGTGGCACTAAGTGCCTCATCCAGTCTTTTCTTCAACACCTGCAGGGACAGTGACTCCACCACCTCCCTGGGCAGCCCATTCCAATGCCAATCACTCTCTCTGTGAAGAACTTCCTCCTAACATCCATCCTATACTATTCGATACCATAAAGCTTTCAAACACTTTGAAACTGAGCAGCAAGGTCAGTTCAGGCTCTTTTCTCTCTTTTCCTTTCAACTCTCCAGAGGGATCCTTATCTGGTAACTCATAGAATTATAGAATCAACCAGGCTGGAAGAGACCTCCAAGATCATCCAGTCCAACCTCGCACCCAGCCATAGCCAAGCAACTAGACCATGGCACTAAGTGCCCCATCCAGTCTTTCCTTCAACACCTTCAGAGATGGCGACTCCACCACATCCCTGGGCAGCCCACTCCAATGGTAAATCACTCTCTCTGGGAAGAACTTCCTCCTAACAGTTGAGACTGTGTCCCCTTGTTCTGTTGCTGGCTGCCTGGGAGAAGAAACCAACCCCCACCTGGCCACAGCCTCCCTTCAGGTAGTTGTAGACAGCAATGAGGTCACCCCTGAGACTCCTCCAGGCTGCACACCCCCAGCTCCCTCAGCCTCTCCTCACAGGGCTATGTTCCAGGCCTCTCATCAGCTTTGTTGCCCTGAGCTATGTAGGAGTACCCTGTAGGTCATGGCCTTCAAGGCCAGGGGCTGAAGTGAATCCAGCCTGTTTGGAGCCTAATTGGGAGACAATGGGGAATGGGAGAAAGTGAGCATTGAGGTTTTGGAGGTTTTGGGTTGCTTGGGGGAAAGGTTCTGGGGGAATTCTCATGTATCCTGTGTCTGTATTAGGTGATAAGGATTGGTGTATGCTGTATCTATCCCTGCATGTCTTTAAATACAACCTTTCTGTATTTTCTTC
>WAAF01009191.1:4883-156261 GCA_013400475.1 Tricholaema leucomelas | reverse complement strand
CATTCTAGCTAGGCTCAAACTAGCACAGGACTAAAACTCAAGGTATAAGCATGTGTGGGACTAAATAAAGACCTTCCTGAAACATCAGTGGCAGTAGTGCTAAAATAAAAAGAGAAATTAGGGACAAAGGGTTTCTTGAGACAAGAGACTGTTGTGCTTCTGACTTGTCAAGAAAATACTGTGATTCATTTTGCTACAACTTTTGTCTACCTTTAGGGTGAAATGTAAATTATGTTAATGCTTAATCATGTTCAAAATAATAACAAGGTTTTTTTACTTGTACCACTACCAGTGTTTCTTCTGGGCTATGGATATAACGCTTGGTACTGATGAGGCTCGAGTTTCTGAAGCTAAGGCTTATTCTTTGATCACCAGTTGGCTTTTTCTGTTTACTCAGAGAAATATCTCTCTTCAGTCTCTGGTGGTGGGGAAATGAGTCAAATGGATTTAATCAAAGTATAATACTGCTGCATGATTCACATTCATAGAATCATAGAATCAGTCAGGGTTGGAAAGGATCACAAGGATCATCTAGTTCCAATCCCCCTGCCATGGGCAAGGACACCCTACCCTAGATCAGGCTGGCCAGAACCTCATCCAGCCTCGCCTTAAACACCTCCAGGCATGGGGCCTCAACCACCTCCCTGGGCAACCCATTCCAGGCTCTCACCACTCTCATGCTCAACAACTTCCTCCTCGTATCCAGTCTGAACCTACCCACTTCCAGCTTTGCTCCATTTCCCCATGTCCTGTCACTCCCTGAGAGCCTAAGAAGTCCCTCCCCAGCTTTTCTGGAGGCCTCCTTCAGATCCTGGAAGGCCACAAGAAGGTCACCTTGGAGTCTCCTCTTCTCCAGACTCAACAGCCCCAACTCTTTCAGTCTGTCCTCATAGCAGAGGTGCTGCAGCCCTCTGAGCATCCTCGTGGCCCTTCTCTGGACACGCTCCAGCATCTCCACATCCCTCTTGTAATAGGGGCTCCAGAACTGGATGCAGTACTCCAGGTGGGATGTCACCAGAATGGAGTAGAGGGGGAGCATCACCTCCTTCGACCTGCTGGCCACACTTCTCCTGATGCAGCCCAGGTTCCGGTTGGTCTTCTGTGCAAGTGCACACTGCTGGCTCATGTTGAGCTTCTCGTCCACCAGCACCCCCAAGTCCCTCTCCTCAGGGCTGCTCTCCAGCCAGTGACTGCCCAGCCTGGATTTGTGCTTGGGATTGCCTCGACCCAGATGCAGGACCTTGCCCTTGGTCTTGCTGAATCTCATGAGGTTGGCTTGTGCCCACCTCTCCAGCTTGTCCAGGTCCCTCTGGATGGATCCCTTCCCTCCAGCCTGTCCGTTGCACCACACAGCTTGGTGTTGTCAGCAAACTTGTTGAGGCTGCACTCAATGTCTCTGTCCATGTCACTGACAAAGATGTTGAACAAGACAGGTCCCAGGACTGATCCCTGAGGGACTCCACTTGTCACTGGCCTCCACTTGGACATGGGCCCATTGACAGCCACTCTTCGGGTGTGGCCATCAAGCTAGTTCTTTATCCATCTAATGGTCCAACCATCAAATCCATGTTTTACCAGCTTGGAGACAAAACTTGTCCAAGACTGGACAGTGTCAAAGGCCTTGCTCAGATCCAGGTAAATGACATTAATTGCTCTCCCCTCATCTATTAATGTTGTGACTTGTTCATAGAAGGCCACCATCATTACATTTACTTGTAATGAATAATGCTTCCAGCAGTTGTATGTTGAGGTCAGTTGGAATGAATACTTTTGTTACTGTTTACAAGTAGAACTAATAAATATTTTTGATACAGATGAGATTAGACTAATTCCTCAGGAGTCAGCATGGTCTAGCAAGTAGGTAGTCAACTGTTGGGCATGTGTGAATGTAATGGGAAGTGAGGAATAAAATGCTATTCTACAGAATTTAGACATGCTAATGTAAATCAATATGGAAAGGGCTAAAACTGATGAAAGCAGACCTATTTTTCCCTTCTTTCTCCAGCATTTACATATTTGAGGCTAATACAAAGATGTGTGACCAGACAGCAAAGAAATACTATTATTATTGTTGCTATATTATATACTTATATATATATGTATATAATACAGTTATGTACAGTATATTTTTCTTTGTAGAATAACTGAAACTGCGTAGTGGACTGATTATCCAGAAGCCTTATAACAGAATCTACATCATTTTCAGTCTCACAAAATTCTAGCACAGACTTTGAAGAGCAGGAATTCAAGAAGCTTTATAAAGTGATACAACTCTTGTTTCCCTGAGTTGCTGAAGGAGTGAGGAGTTTTCAGGACAAAGTTTTTAATGCATGCTGATTAGAAAATCTTTTAATGTTTAGCTTAAAACTATATTGACAGTATTTGTCTGATATGCCAGTTTTGGGTAGGTGTGTTAGGGGTTTTTTAACCTATTTTTAATGTAGAAATACATACCCTTTTTTAATATAAGAAAGAACTTTGCAATGAAGTTGCAGTCAGTTTTATAGTATGGTGTGGTATTTATATGTTCTGTAGCTAATAAAGATGACAATTCACTAGCAATTCCATTATCACCATTGCTTAGTCTTTGTCAAATAGTATGTGAGGCACAGCAGCATTTTAGTGAGAATGAATGGTACAGTTCTCTCCACTTGCTTTTTAATATAACCCTCTGAAGTGTTGTAATCGATGCTTTTTCAGTTTGAATCTCTTCTCCCTTTACGATTGGCTGATCACTTCATTCCTTAATGTACCACAAGAGTGTGTCATAGTACAGTAGATGATCTGTATTACTGAATGTCTATTAGACATTTGGTGAAAAACGAGGAGAAAACAAGAAATAAAGACTTTGGGAGCAATGTCTCTTGTACTTCTGTTAGAATGCTAAAAACATGTGGTTCTGTAATTGAAAGACACATAGGTAGATTTTCCACTGAAAACCCTTTTGCCCTGTTTTTTTGGGAAAAGTGAGCTCATTATTTTTCTCTGCAAGTTTGTATTTTCAGTGGAATTAGCAAGCTAATTCTTGTAACCCAGAACCTAATTTTTCAGTTGAAGGCTGCTTGTGTTTTTTTCTTTTGTGTTGTGGGGTTTTTTTGTGGTTTTTTTTTTTTTTTTGTTGTTTTTAATATTAGGGGAAGTTTTTAGCTTATTTTTATTTAAAGGAAAGTAGCATTTTGTTAGTTGTATTATGTAGAGTAGTACATGGAATAATAAATATTTGAGTGTATTTAAATATTTCTAACTACTTCAGCTGTGAATGAGTGGATTAAGTTCTTTTCTGCATCCTGTTGGATTACTGAAGTTGGATTTTTTTTGTCTTTTCTTAATAACTGTATTCACTAAACAGTTTTGGTAGTACAGTATATTAGACTTGCAGTAATCAAGAAAGCTTTACTGCTTTTAGTATAAACCCAAGTTTTTATAGTAATTCAATTGGAGAAAAAGGATCTAAGCTACTGGTGTCTCTCAGTAAATTGGAAAGGTGTACTACTGACAGAAGCAGCACTGAGAATACTCTAAGCTGCTTTTCCTTTTAGGTTGTTTTTGGTTAAATCTGAAGAGACACTGGTGTTTTCTGTAATTAACTGTATTAACCTGAAACCTTGTCTCTGTGAATATTCAGATATACATTGGTATTAATACATGATTGTAGAATCCTTTTAGTTGTTCTAATGTCATGTTTCCTGTATTGAAAAATACTGTTTTCTAGTATTTAATAAGTCTTTAATAATGAAGTATTCACTTATGTACCAAGCATAGCACATGATGATACCCGCCTCAACATGAGCCAGCAGTGTGCCCAGGTGGCCAAGAGAGCCAGTGGCATCCTGGCCTGCATCAGGAATGGTGTGGCCAGCAGGATCAGAGAGGTCATTCTGCCCCTGTACTCTGCACTGGTTAGGCCGCACCTCGAGTACTGTGTCCAGTTCTGGGTCCCCCAGTTTAAGAGGGACATTGAGATGCTTGAACGTGTCCAGAGAAGGGCAACGAGGCTGGTGAGGGGCCTCGAGCACAGCCCTACGAGGAGAGGCTGAGGGAGCTGGGATTGTTTAGCCTGGAGAAGAGGAGGCTCAGGGGTGACCTTATTGCTGTCTACAACTACCTGAGGGGTGGTTGTAGCCAGGAGGAGGTTGCTCTCTTCTCTCAGGTGGCCAGCGCCAGAACGAGAGGACACAGCCTCAAGCTAAGCCAGGGGAAATTTAGGCTTGAGGTGAGGAGAAAGTTCTTCACTGAGAGAGTCATTGGACACTGGAATGGGCTGCCCAGGGAGGTGGTGGAGTCGCCGTCCCTGGAGCTGTTCAAGGCAGGATTGGACGTGGCACTTGGTGCCATGGTCTAGCCTTGAGCTCTGTGGTAACGGCTTGGACTCAATCTGTGAGGTCTCTTCCAACCTTGGTAATACTGTGATAATACTGTGATAATACTATGAGTGTTGCATCCCAAAGAAAACAAAACAATTTGGTGCCTGAATAATCTGGTATCTAGAGGTGTATGATGCAATTTCTTTATACTGTAAACACTTTCATGAGTGTATTACAGAGAAATTTTACCTGTTATAGTTTGTAGTTTAATGATTTTTCTGATAAATGAACTTGTGGCTATAGTTGCTAGATGGTACTTGCTTTTTTTTGCTTTGTTAGTTTTCCTCTCTTTCAAGGCTTTCTTCAAGAGGAGCAGAACTTTAATAGACATTCTGTAAGGCCATTAAATAAATGATCACTGACTCATTTGTATGTTTTTCTCAGTACTTCTTACTGGTCTTTTTTTTTCTGTATTAGGCCTGTCCCAAATCAATAGTTAAAATGGGCACTCTGCTGAACAGTCTTGAATAATTATCTTATTACAGGGTATATTAAAGCATATAATCTAAATGAAGGTATGCTCCATTTACCTTTACTTGCAGTCTCATTATGGCTTGAGACTGCGAGAGTTTAGTGTTTAATATGATAAGCACACTGATTCTTAACAGTATAACTCACATGCTTCGACAGTATACCCTGTAATAGTGCAATCTTTTGCTTGACACACAATGCATTTAAACTTCTAAAATCTCATTAAGTATCCTTAATGTCCTATTTCAGCCACAGTTAATGGACAAGGCAACCTTTAAATGTGTCTAATGTGATCTTACCATTTGATGTAAACTGTACTGTGTTAAGTAGAAGCTACCTAAACTAGAACATGTTGCTAAATGCAGTTGTTTCCAGCCTGAGTGTCTGAACTCAGATCTATGGAAGACTCATAGAAATACCTATCTTTTCTGAACTATTTAACACCCTCAATCCCCCAAAGAAAAAAACACCACCACAACAAAAAAAAAAAACCTGAACAAAACAAGTCTCTCTCCTCCAACAAAACAATCTGCATACTCTCTGGAATATTTAATCTTTCTCACTAGCTGCCTTTCTGACATAATTTTAGAAAGTACTTTGGGAGTAAGCTGAAATTATTTTTCAGACATATCAAAAATTAAGACAGAAGTCCTTAAAATCAATTTCTAATGTTTAAAAGCTTAAACCAGCCTAAATTGTGTGAACTGACATCTAATTTTAACAACATTTGGGTATTTAAATGTTTTCGGCAATATTATCACAACACATCAGGAAGAGTAGGGAGGTCAAGGAGGGAATTAGGTTTGAATGACTGAATTACCTCCTTGTGTTCTGCTGAAATTCAGTGTACTTTTCAGGTCTTTAAGACAATCTTGGTCACGCCAAACAGATGATAGTTTGAATATCAATGAATGCATTCAGGAAGCTGAGTTAAGAGTATAATTCTGGTGATAATGTTAGGCTCAAAAGTTGTGGCACCTCTTTGAAGTGTGAAGCATTAAATCTGGAATTCATTTTATATTTTAAATCATGGACTTGTTGCACTTGGTTTTGAAGTACAGGCCCTTCTGGAGTGAATATCTGTCTGATATCTTTTGCTAAATGCTGTAATATACTTTAATTAAAAGCTAAGTAATATGCTCAACCCTCCTCCCCCAGTAACTGCTTAAGTAGTTATTAAAGTGCTAATTATTGTTTTTAGCTAGGAAATTATTTTAAATAGCTAAATAATGATTAAGCATGCTTAAATCCTGCTATATAAATAATTGGTAAATCAAGAAGAGGTTATTTGGTAGATACTAAGGCCAAGAATGTTCTTGCTCTGTTTTGTGAGCATCTTGTGCATGCTGTGATCAATGTTTGAACTCCTCATGTAAATAAAACAGTGTAAATTTCTACTATTTCCTTCTATGTTTTTCTCTTTTAGCTTTTGTTTTTGTGTGTGGGTTGTTATAGGAATTGTTTTAATTTTTGCTGCTGGATTCTGTTCTGATGTCAAAACACTTTGTAGTTTGAGATCAGATTGAGCCCCTGTATTCTTTTCAATGCTATCTTGTTTCTTTCTTAATTTGATTTGAGTTTTGGTGTCAGTGTAAAGTTACTATGCTGTTTAAAAGGGAACAGAGACTCTGTTTCTCTATAGAGGCATCAAAATAGCATTTCAAAAAATGGAGTACTGAAATTTGGGAGAAAAAAATCAGTCCTATTAAAAACAACAACAACCCCCCCCCTACCCACCCAAATAAATAAATGAAGGATTGGATGAGTGACCCCTTCAATTTAAATAACGTCTCAGAAATTACTTGTTAGTGTTTGGTTAGAATTCCTCAAACTTTTGTTAGGAAGTTACTTTTGATGTGTAGTATATGACTGAAAGCTTATATGTGACAGTTAATAAATTGCCATTGCAAAATATGTAAGGCTACTAATCTGGCCTGTTGAGGAGTTGTGGTATAGACTTGTGCAAGGAAGTTCTTTACCCTTAATTAACTTTCTTCTACAGAACCTATGTTGTTTATATTCACCTATCAACAAGTCAGTGCTATTGATAATACCTAGATTTATTTCTTAAATATGGCAGCTATATCCACATGGTCATTTTGTGACCTTGTTTGACCCTGGCTTTAGTTACAGAGCTATATAATGTGTTTATCCTACAAACTCTCTTTTGTGCTCTAGAGATTTGATGTCCATTAAGATTTATTACAGTTAAAAATGAGTTCATTTGTTATTTGTTGATTTCTAGCTAATTTGAAAGATATATTAATGCTGCTTTCAGCAGAAGTTTTCTCTTCTCCAGACTAAACCGCCTGAGGACTCTCAGTCTCTCACTGTAGAGGAGATGCTCAAGTCACCCTTGTTGCTCTCTGCTGGACTCTTTCCAGTAGGTCCCTGATCCTTTTGAACTGGGGAGCCCAAAATTTGACACAGTATTCCAGGCGTGGTCTCACCAGGGCAGAGTAGAGGGGGAGAAGAACCTCCCCATACCTACTAGCCACAGTTTTCCTGATGCATCCCAGGATGACATTTGCTCTCTTGGCCACAGGGGCACATTGCTGGCCCATGCAGAACTTGTGTCTACCAGGACTCCAATGTCTTTCTCCACGGAGCTGCTTTCCATCAAGACAGCTCCCCCCAACCTGTACTGGTGTCTGTTATTCCTCCCCAGATGGAGGACCCTGCAATTGTCCTTATTGAACTTTATATGGTTAGCCTTTGTCCAGCACTCCAGCCTGTCCAAACCATTCTATGATTGTATAAGCTGCTCGTGGTACAAGAGCTATACATTATTGCAAGCTGTCTGCTTTCTCCAGTTTGTATATACTCGCACTGGGCTGGGTAATGTAGTTTAATTAAGGTGGTATATAGCTTTCTTCTAGGGAGGCAAATATGTGAAATATGACCATTCCCTTATTAGAAGAAATCAAACTTGGTTTGTTTTTTTTTTTTTTTGCTTTTATGTTTGCCTTAATCATGTTTGTATTTTTCCCAAACTGATATTTTCAATTCATATTGAAAGCTGGGGGTGAATTTCCTGAAGACAAATTGTTTGGTGAAACCATGTCCTGTATGCTAGAATAAATCTCAGTACTTACAGTAGTTCAAATTTAATAACTATGTAATTGTAACTTTTATTGTTTATCTCTGTTTTCTTAATTCTAGCTTATTTCAAATCTCACTTGCTTACTGTGAGGTTATATATTCTTGTAAGAATCAAGAGTTTAACTATTGCTCTTACTGCTGCTATTAGAGATGAAAATAATACCTAAGTAGGATAGTTAGTTTTTTTGAATCTAAGATGATAAGTTTTTAACATTTGTTAAAATCTGCCTGATCATTTGATGGCTGAGATAATTTAAGTTAGAATCTAAAATAAAGCAATAAAGCATTACATTTAAGGGGTTTATAGTAAGTGAACTGCCTAACTATTGCTTAGTGATTATACCATATCAACGTAAATGATTTTGCAAAATTTATGTAAGCAGACCTTTTGTAATCCATGACATTACTCCTCTAACTAAAACCGGATGAAAATCAGGAATTACAGTTTACTGTGTCATTTTGTATTAGAAATAGCAGTGGTCAGTTTCATCTCAGGAAATGTTCTATGTATATTGCTGCCTTTGTATAAATTATTCTTTTATTTCACAAGTATTATGTGAAATCAGTTTAATGTCTCACATTGTGTTCTTGCATCACATCTTTTTGTTCTGTATCCAAATACTTATTTTAAACAATTTATGCATGCTGTTTTGACTTTCTGCTTCCTCCTGTCTTCACCATAGCAACGAGATTCTTGGATCTTTTTTCAGCCTGTATTATGTCTTATATTACTTTGACCTTTGTATATCTAAAAAGGATTTCAAACTTTATTCATCTTACATTCTTGCTAGAATCAGATCTTAACGTCATATTCAATAACTCACTAATTTGCTCTTCTCTGCAAACTTTGCAGCCTTGGCTTTTTTGATACATAGATATGGTTTTAGAAACTAGGAAACTAGGAGTATTTTTTCTCTCTCTCTTTTTCTCAATTTCATTTTAGAACTGTGATTTCAGACCTGTTTCAAATATTTGCTAAAAAGTATTGTGTTCAGAATTTGTTGAAAGTTAATGGCTATGTAGCTTTAGGTATAGTGGTGTTGTGGTTTGGTTTTTTTTTTTCCCAAGTCTGAAATACTGAGTGTTTGTTTTTAAAATGCATTTTCTATTATAGTTAACTTGTGCTTTTAAATATAGCTGTAGAGAATTAGAGAAATACTACCTTAATGCTTTCTAATAAGGCAATGTCATCTGAAACCAAAAATCTCTTCTCAGAAGATGCTTTTATTATAGTAGTTCTCAGAATAAAATTATAAGTTAATATTTTGTAGACTTTTCTAATATGCATTTTTTTTGTCCAACCTTCAGGTAAAGTACAGATCATCATGATTGAGAAATTATTATGCTTCTATATAAATATAGTATTTTATTGATTACATTTACACTAAAAGCTTTTAATATCCATTAACAAAACCATAAATTATGTCTGAGTGCTATGTACAGTCAGTCTAGATCAATGTGTTGGTTTGAATTTAACTGGACAAAGTAGAAAGACTAAACATGGAACAGCCATGTTGTTATTTACTACTAGGAGCTTATGTTCTTTTATCTGTTTCCAGAAAGTGGATGCAAGAAGGCAACTGTGTGAATTTTCTTATGAGAAAAAATGAATTGATAATAAAGCAAATTCTAGATGTAGAGGGCATTTCCCCACCACTTACAAATGGATCAATTTGTTAGCAGGGACGATCAACAACAGCAGGGAGATCAGTATTATAGAATTAGAAGGAACTTTGTTGGTTTCTAGTCTGGCAAGTGGATAGTATAGAAAAACAACCCTACTTAATGTTTGGGTTTAAATGATACTGAATATAGTTCATTTTGGAATTCACAATGGCACAAATTCTCCAATATTTGGAGACCTGATTTTTGAAACATTAGCTTACCTTTTTGACTTATAACCTATTGGCTAGTTGAAATTCTTGAAGCTTTATGGCAAGAAATACAACTAAAAGAACCATAAAGCTTTGGAGGTGGAATTTTTCATTTCTTCAGTGTCTAATACAGTACAGTCTTGGTTGTCTCCTGCATTAGTGTGGACTATTTCAATAGTAGTTAAGAAAAACAGAGGGGAAACTGCTGCAGAGCCTCCCTTCATCCTGTTGTGAGGTAGTGTAAACGCAGCAGCGTTTTTGTTCGTGTTGACTTTGGAAAAGGCATTTTAGATCAAACTAAAATTGAAAAGGCAGCAGCTCCTCATTTTCTTTCTGAGAATCAAAAGCTTATTTTTTTTTAAAGTGGATAGAAAAAGATACAAGCTGGAATTGCCATCGTGATTTCAATGTCAATCAGATGTGTTTTTCTAAAGCCTCCCTTCTCAATTATAAAATCACAGAATCACTGTGACATGATGAGTATTTTCTAGTGATGCTGTATCTCTTATTCTGTTCTTAGCTTGAATCTTGCATCAATAAGCTGAGTTCTCTAAAGCATGTTATAAAAAAGGAAATGAAAAAGAGAACTTTTTCTTCAGAGGCTTATGTATGAACTATGAGCATCCCCAGAGTGCTTAATGGGGGCAGCCCAGTGTATTTGGCTGCAGGCAGAGTCCAGACCACTTTGTTTCCTGGAGCTATTCAGTCTTGTGTATCTAGTGGAAAAAGGAGAGAATGGCAGGAGAGAAGTTAACAAAGAACCTTCAGTGATGATTGCATAATGTTTAGAAGCTTTGGTTTCTGAAGGCAGAAGCCAGAAAATTCTCCAGTTTAAGACATAATATTCTCCGATTCTTTTTCACTTGATTTTCAGTAATGTTGAGCCATGATTCATGTTTTTGTTTTCATGTGTGCAGAAGTTTTTTTCTTAGATTCATCAGTCCAGAGTGCACAGATGCTATATAAGTGCATTCATTCTTTTTATGGCAGTGCTTTTTTCCTGAAAATTGTGGTAGGGGTATATCTTTGCATCTTTGGATGCACTTTAAGTCCAACAGAGACCTAACAGAGAAAATAATTATGATTTCCATAAAGCTGTGTTTGCATTGACTTGTTCAAAGGCCCATTTTCCAGAGTTAGTATGGGAACTACAGAACCTTTTGAACTTATCTTTTCAGAGTAAGCACTTGAAGTACGGCAACTATACATACAAAACTCTTAAGTAGACGGTAAAATGTTTTAAGTGGCAAATTTAGAGGGAGAAAAACACCACCAACAGTTGAAATGGATATTTCTAAATGTCTCTCAATTTTTGCCTTGAGTTAATCAGGTTGAACCAGAACAGCAGCACACATGCCACCCTTCCATTGTGTGTCAAATTGTGGATTGTAGTGGCCCTAGAAAGCATCACTTGCGGATGTGTCAGGCTATGTTACGAGGGGAGTGTGTGGAATTTAGGATGAATAGGCATTGATTGCTATATGGAGAGATCTTTATGATAACCAGATTGTTGGTTGCTTCAAGTGCATTTATGATTTTATCAGCTACTCTATTGCTGATACTCTGTGAGCATCATGTTACTTTTGAAAAGGCAATATTGAATCTATTAAATTTCAGGATGATTCCAGGTAAATGATGGTGCGTGAGACATGCATCTCATTGTCCACAGTTTGAACACCTACAGGTTTTTGAGTGAGAGAGTGTTTGAGAGTGATCGTTTGTCAGTAATTGCAATTCATTGAGACATGTCTTCTCTGTGTGTACATAAGTAGCCTTCCTGTTTCCAAATCTGAAAAGATGGAAGTAAAGATTGAGAGCCACATTTGTGTGATAACATGCCTAGCTTTGGGGAAGGACGTGTGGAAAGGAACATGGTGATTTACTGTGTACTTTGAGAAATGGCAGTGATAAAATACTAGTGCTCTGACGCTAGGAACTAGAGCTGCACAAGTACTATCTGGGTAACAAATCTCAAGCAACTTGAGTTACTGAGAAACAACTTATTTTTTCTCAAAGTAATACTGATATCTGAATATTCATGTGCTTTTTTACTTGATGCTGCCTTTTGGAGGTAGATGCCACAGAAAACCGTTTATTAGTAAACAACTTGTTTTAAACTGTACCTGGAATCTTTTATGCTTCCTGAAGGATGCTTACTACTGGTTGATGCAAAGGAAAAAACTAGGTCTTGTGGGCAACCTTCTTATTTTTGTTTGTTCAACATTCTGTTTCAAAAAGACATGTTGCTGTGTCTCCCATACTGTCATGCATGTTTTTTCCAATGGTGGTAGGAAATTGTAATTAAAATCTGTTGTGTTGGTGGTGTTTGTTTTTTCCCCCCTTTTTCTTCCAGTTATTACATTTTTTTCTTAGATAATTTTCTTTTGTATAAATTCAAATCAGCATCTTGCTGCGGTCCCATGCATTAACTTACTCTAAAGTGAAGATTTTGGGCAGTATATTTATATTTATATTTATATTTATATTTATTTAAGTTTTTAATGGACCTTCAACTACAATTTTTTTCTGCATCTGAAGCCAGACTTGCTATTAAAATCTGCTTTGCTTTTAATAGCTCTTCTTTCATGGCCAACATTCTTTTAAAAATCATAATTAAAAACAAATTCTTGTGATTTCTGCAGATATTTGTCACTTAACAATAAAAAAAAGACACTTTTCCATCATGAAGGCAGCTTTTTTAACTAGGAATAATTTTAAAGAAACAGTGTTTTTCTGCATATGTAGATTTTTCTGTTGTTGAAATGAAGCACTTCCATTTAACATCTTCCTCAGAACCAAGAGATAAATGTAGAGAAAACTATCCTGACTTTCAAAAGCTGAAACTTTTTTCTTTTAATTAGTACTCTTGTTAGGTTTTATTACTATCAGTACATTATAATAACCATGATCTGGACTAGGTGGACATAGTCTTTTGTCACAGGCAGATAGGTGTTGGATTTCCCACTGATATTTCATTTTTTTCAATTAAAGCAAATTATATTTGGAGGTTTGGGGAGGATCAGAAGATTGGAGAATAGCTTTTTGCTTACTTTAGAGAATGAACAATATTACGAAAATTAAGTGGTTTATCTTCCTTTAGGTTGTTATGGTATGCAACTATGCAACTGTACATATAGATGCTTTCTTGTGTGGTTTTTCATGGCATTGTGTACCAGATCAAGGGAGGTGATTCTCCCCCTCTGCTCTGCTCTGGCGAGACCCCACCTGGAGTACTGCATCCAGTTCTGGCGCCTACATTACAAGAGGGATGTGGAGGTGCTGGAGTGTGTTCAGAGAAGGGCCATGAGGATGCTCAGAGGGCTGCAGCATCTCTGCTACGAGGACAGACTGAAAGAGTTGGGGCTGTTGAGTCTGGAGAAGAGGAGGCTGTGAGGTGACCTTCTTGTGGCCTTCCAGTATCTGAAGGGGGCCTCCAAAAAAGCTGGGGAGGGACTTTTTAGGCTATCAGGGAGCGACAGGACGTGGGGAAATGGAGCAAAGCTGGAAGTGGGTAGGTTCAGACTGGACATGAGGAGGAAGTTATTGAGCATGAGAGTGGTGAGAGCCTGGAATGGGTTGCCCAGGGAGGTGGTTGAGGCCCCATGCCTGGAGGTGTTTAAGGCAAGGCTGAATGAGGCTGTGGCCAGCCTGATCTAGGGTAGGGCGTCCATGCCCATGGCAGGGGAATCGGAACTAGATGATCCTTGTGGCCCCTTCCAACCCTGACTAATTCTGTGATTCTGTGTGATTCTGTGATTCTATAATCTGAATTCTTCTATTTCTAAATATGACACTTATTTCCTTTCAAAGGAGTATAGTAAAGTTATTATCAGAGAGTTTTGTAAAGATGATGTGTAACTTGGGAGTTGTGTAAATTGTTCTTGTTGTATTATTATGCTTTAAACTAGATAATAATGAATGGCAAGCTAAGCTTTGCTTCATATCATGTGACAGTTTCATGAATACTATGTCCTCTACTGAGCTGTGAGCTCACACATTTCAGCATTTGTCATATGATCTGGAGAAATTCCTATCTTAGAAAATAGGCAGTTGGGTCATTAAAGCTTAAAATATGTTAGGATTTTTTGAGCTGCTAATGAAATGTCTTCTTGTCAAAGCTGCTGAACAGGACAGATGACTTTTTAAACTAATTGTAATTCACTGAGGCACTGTATAATCTATAAGAAAGTTCACCTCTGCACTGTTCCTGCCCAGCTGTTGTCTTGAACAATTATTGGCAAGTTATTGTTCTGGTATGAACGATGTCATGCTTTAAAGTGAGATGAAAAAAATTAATGAGAGTGCATGAATGCTGGCTGATGAAGGTTAAGTAGATACAGTTATGCTTGCTGCATTCTTTACTGTGACTGTTGAGATGGAGGCAATGGTGCTCTAATGAGACCACACACACAAATATGCAGATTGACAGCTCTTGATTTAGCAATGAAAAATGTTGGCTGAAGCTGTATGTTTCACAAGCAACATGAATTGTGAATATGCTTTATTTTGAATAATGCTTTATACTATAAAGCATTATTTTAAAAATTCAATTATATAAATTAATTTAATGGCTTTTATTAGGAGCAGTGTATGTAATTTTTTAATGATGATTACAAGGGAATCATTCACCATTTAGAGGTTATAACAAGGCAATGCTGAATTTTGTCTATATTTTTGCTAGCGTAAAAAGGTGTAACAGTCTAAAGCAAACTCAACAGGTTAACCTATCTGCTCCCCTGACACAGAAGTGAGGCAGATATAAGACACAAAAAAACTTGAGTTTGAGACAAAAGAGTGAGATAAGAGTTTACTGAATAAATGAGAATACCTTAGCACATTTAGCTTAGCCTATTTGCAGGAAAAGCATAGCAGTAAGCAGAAGGAAGTAAGCTAAAAGCCCAAGCCAGGGAGCTACATTCCTCTCTATCCTGCTGCCGTCTCAGCAGAAGAGAGCCAACACCCAAGCAAACCCAGAACCCAAAAGCAGCAATCCAGAACAGAAAGCTTCCCATGTTACAATCTGAACTTCAAGTCCTGTAATACTTTTCTCCAGCCAGCACGTTCATTTTGAAGCTGGTGTGAGGTAGGATGGTTTTGAGTAACAGGTAAAAACTCACAAAAGACTTAGTACTTCTGTAAGTTAATTTCAAAAGTCAGACTGTTCATTTGGTAGTTACTAATGATATGTTGATTTGGTAGTTACTAATGATAGGCAGAAATACTGAACAGTTTTTCTACAAACTTAAGATTAAAGATACATGGAACTACATTAAAAAAAGATATGTCTGCATGTCAGCTTCAGCATATGAAAAGTAAATTATGTCAGACAGTTGATAAAATTCGGTTTCTTTTCTGAAGATGATTTTTTTTTCCCAAATCCAAGTAAATTTGATAGGTTTAACCTCTGGACAACAGTAGGATTGCTGCTGTCTTAGTATTAAGGAAAAGTAGGATTAGCTGCAGATTTGTAAAACAGCTAAGTTCAAGAGGAGATGTAGAAGACTGAAAAAGAATGCACTGGGCTATGAGACTCAGAGTTTCTGAAGGATTAGTTTGGAGAATAATTATTAAGTAGTCTCAATTATTTCTTGCATGTGTTCAGGATGAACTTTGACAGCTTTTGGAGGCATTATCAAGTGGGAAGTTAGGATGTCAAAGATGGGAAGCTGGGTAACTAGCATAAACAGTCAGTTAAATTTAGGAACAAAACAAAATACTCAGATATGATTGGCAAATTTTGCTGTTAATTTTCAAGCCATGTCAAGATATTTATACTATGTATATGATTGACAAAGTAAGAACTATAGGACTTTTTTTGTACAAAACTTAATCTGAAACTTGCAGATATTTAAACAGAACTTCTGTCACATAATAAAGAATTTTCAGTATGTTAAATTCCTCATTCACTTTACTAAACACTATTGTATTTGCCTAACTGGTGTTCTAATAGCATGCTTCTTAGTCCACAGTGTCTAATGTTAGGAGGAAGTAGAGGGAAGGGGTGGGGGAATACAAAGACCCAGCTAGGAAGAACAGTTAGTAACCATTATGTTAAAGTTTTGCAGCAGTCATTAAAATGTACTATTTCTTGCTATCTTTGTTAGCATCCATCTGCTAGTACTTTACTATGAGACCTACAGTAGCTGACTGACTACTTAGAAATTGGCAGAGTATGGGTGAATGGAGAGAATGCAAGTGCACCAGTGTCACAAGAAAGCAAAAGGCTGTCAATAAACCATCTTAGAAAGCAGTAGTCTGAAATAAAGTGACACTTCTGCAAGCCATTCATATGCTTTTGATATTGTATAAATGTATGGAATAGAACTTGCCTTTCCCTGTGGTCAGAGTATCAGAGCCTAAAGAAGTGCTTTAAGCCATGAAATTTGACATTGTGAACAGACACTTTAGGTTAATGTTAGAAATTGTGATGATTGTTCTTTTTTTTATTTCAGTTTAGGTACATGTGTGTATGTATAATTTCTTTAGAAAAAATAAAACAGAAAAAAGGTAAGGGAAGAGATGCAGAACGAATCCAGGATTTCACAGGATTGTTTCCGGTAGGGAAGCATTGTCATTAATGTGTTTACAAGTCACGCTCTGTAATGTGACTTTCAGTTCTACTATCCCAGACACAAGACAGATTAAATCACAGATGCATAGAAGCTACTGGTATCATCAGGTGAAGAGATTAAATGGATTTGAAATCTCTAATTAAAGAAAAAGCAAAGATCATGTTGTAGTGCTAAGATACTTTCCTATTCTTTTAGAAGAGCGTTAGGAAGGGAAAAGAACTCTTTAAACCAAGAGAAACAGATATAAAGCAGTCATGAATAAATTTAAACTGGAGATTGGTTCCAGTCAACTAGGTCAAAGAGGTTCGGACACACTTATCTTGTGAATTCATCCTTAAGAAAAAGAGTATTTTGAAAGTAGACTTAACAGAAATATGAAAAAAAAAATGTGCTGTGCTTTTATACAGCAATGCCTTGGTCATTTCACATTTATTAGATGTTAGGAGGGAGTTCTTCCCAGAGAGAGTGATTTGCCATTGGAATGGGCTGCCGAGGGAGGTGGTGGAGTCACTGTCCCTGGAGGTGTTCAAGGAAAGACTGGATGAGGCATTTAGTGCCATGGTCTAGTTGACTGGATAGGGCTGGGTGCAAGGTTGGACTGGATGATCTTGGAGGTCTCTTCCAACTTGGTTGATTCATGTTTGTTGTGTATTACAGTTGCAAAAATTCACAAGTAAGCTATAAACTTGCTTTTCTTCATCTCCTTTCTTCTGTCATCATACATTACCTTAAGTAAATGGTTTTAAGCAGTGGCTGCAGCAGTTGTGCCTGTTCTGGAGGCAGGACATTAATTGACTGAGTCAGGAATTATAAAAAACAGAATTAATTTATTTTCCTGAAAACCCCATCCCCAAACCATATACAGAACTAGTTTATGTTTATTTACAGGCTCAATTCAGTCAGGAAAATCTTCGCAGGATGTTATGCGCAAATTTAGAGATCTAGAAAGTCAGAAAATGGAAAAGGTTAAGCTACAAGCCCAGCTTTATCCCACTAAAAATTAGGCTGAGTAGAGAATTAAGAGAAGAGCAGGCTTTACTCACAGAGGTGAGACAGGAAATTGTGGATGATCCCTTCCTATGCGGAAGCAGCCTCCTGCAAGCAATATCCACTCATCTGGACCCACACGACAAAAGTCCAAGGCAGGTGGAAAAGGCACCAAAGTTAGAAGTGTCTCAGGGCACGGCTTCCGCAAGACAGAGATCCGTGCAAGTGGCGCTGCCTCGGCAGCGGCCAGGCACAGCCAACCTGCTAGCGTCATCCCCGGCAGTAATACCAATCAGTGACTCAGGCTTACTGGCGTGCTCCGAGAGTAGCCGGGTCTGGGTGCTGCTGGCAGCTCTCTCTCAGATGGACCCAAGGACTTACCGAGCTCGCAGGTTTGCACAGAATGGTGCAGAAGTTGGGGAGAACCGTCCAAAAGCAAGGATGGTGCAAAACCCGAGAGCTGTGCAAAAGGAAGGAGCCCGTCCGTGATTGAGGACGGTCCAAAACTCTCCAAGCAGGCACTCTGTCACGGCAGGAACACCATGCTTTTTCCCTTGCTCTGTTTATGCTTTTCTAGACGAAAGTGTCCACTTGCCATTTATACTGGGCGCCAAGAACCCAGACAACCACCAGCCCAATTCCCAGCCCGCGTACGAGTCAGTGCAAGAGTGGAATTAGGCGCCTTTTGCTGTCCCCTCTTCAAGCCCATGGCAGGGGTGAGGGGGAGGAGGAGAAAGCAGTTTTCTGTCCCACGTGGAGGGGGGGAAGAAGGAAGGAAATTGGAGTGCTCTACAACAGTGCCAGAGGGAGGGATTGGACTGCAGATTGCAGGATGGGAAATCCCCAGTGATTCAGCTGTTTCTATACTTGTCTCTCAGGTTTTCCAGCTTCCAGGGATGGTAACAATGAGTAAGCAGTCTTGCTCTTTTACCTGCAAGTCAACTATTACTTTCATGTTGTCGTTCAGCATAAAGCAGTCATCTTGGAGATGAAGAGACACTGCACTGCCTGGTTACGTACTGATGTTTAATGTCATAGGTCTGTAGAAGTGATTCATTCAGGTTTCCAGGAATACTTTAGGGACTGGTGTGAGGAAATGCTCTTTGCTCTCTCTGATGTCCTTGGTCTCCTACTGCCTGTGTAACTTGACAGTCTGCTGCTGACAGTATCTTCCTCAGTCAGTTTCATTCAGAATATGCCAGCTCTTCCCTGGTAATCCCAGTTTGTTGTTCTTTCCCCTCTGCCTCCTCAGTTTGGTGTCCTATATGTTACTGTTTCTTCCCACAAATTAATGATCTGTCCTTTTTCAGGTTAGCAGCACTGCCCTTGCCTTTTTGGTATGTGAGGCCCTGACAGTGCTATGAGGTGACAGTGGTACCTTAGAAGCTTTTTGTCCCTTTTATGTCAGGTTGCTCATTGCTGCCTTTGCAGTCCCTCGTTTCTTTGTGCACTCACTTGATGAGTCGGATTGAAAGCCTGATCCAGTATTTCCCTGCTGGAAAGATCTTAAATTGTTTTAAGTTGAGATCAGAGGTTAATACAAGAATTAAAAATAACATCAGAACACATAAAGTATTCTTTGAAAATCTGTGTGCAGCAAAGTACTTACAAAAGCATACTGTATAGTGCATTACATGTTCTGCAGTGAAATGACTTTTACATAAATAGTATAAATTGCCTTTTATTCTGAGTACCTTAAGGTATTCTTCATCTGTAAGAATACATAGTAAAACACTGATTTTGAGAGTTGAATGCTGGTCTGACTGTACAATGCCTTGTGAATTTATGAAGTGAAATTAAAACCATAGTTTAGAGGAAGGAGATGAGATTTTAATGGAATCATTTTTTCTGTCAGAACTGTCTTCAATTTAGCTGTATATATAGGAGGTACTTGTTAATGTTAAATCTTAAAATAACAAACAGCAAATACAACAAAAGCAAATTGATCTTATGGAAGTGTTACAGTGTACCATTCTGAGAGAGATAACCTTTAAGTAAATGTAAATGCTTAATTGAAAATGTGTAACTTTTATTTATAATTTAATGTGGTAGCCAATTTCATGAGTTTGTTTTGTACCATACTGCAGTGACAGGTGAATCTGACTGCTAGATGGGGATGTTCACTTATGTTTCATTTTTTGACGTGAGTGTTCATGGCAGTGCCATGAACTGGGACAAGCACAACTGAAAAGTAGTTTCTGGCATTCATTATGCAGATAAAAGTATGCTGGTCAGTGTAAAGTATCAGGAATAAGGGTGGAATGGCTTCTTTTAAATTCAGTCCCAGCTTCTGCTCGACTAGGAACTACAAAATGGTGCTCTGTGAGTGACTGAGCATCTGCTAATTCATGCTGAAGGGAGAAGAGGCCTGAGTAATGTCTTCTACCCTACTCCTGGTTACATGGTCTGCCCCACTCTGGTGCTCATTAGATTACTCCACAAGTTGATCAAACTTACTTCTTTGGTAGAAAGCTACCCACTATTTTGTTTTTCTGTGTGATAATTTTTCTGCCATTTTAGTGAGTTGAAATCTTTGGGAAAGCCCATGATTGTGCAAGCTTTCTCAGAAGCAGTAGGAATATGCAGGCAAGAGAATAGCTGAATGTGTGAGGGAAGGAATAGACTCCCACCTGCTGCCAGCAGTGCTCTGCTGTGTCTGCGTACTGTGATTTGTGCAATCAGTTATAGAGAAGACTCTGGACTCAGAACCCCATCCAGCCCAACTTTGAATGTTTCCAAGCATGGAACTTCTTCTGCCTTTCTGGGCAACCTGTTCCAGAGTTCCACCACCCTTAGCATAAAAAATACTGTCCTTATATCTAGTCTACCCTCTTAGTTTAAAACCGTTACCTCATGTCCTGTCAAAACAGGCTGTATTTAAAAATCTGTCCCCATCTTTCTTAGAGCACTTCTTTTAATATGTAAAGGCAGTAATAAGGTCTCTCTGGAACTTTCTCTTCTCCAGGATGAAAAACCCCAGCTCTCAGCTTTTCTCCATAGGAGAGGTGTTCCAGCTCCAACAAGTCCATGCCCTGGAGCTGGACACAATATTCCAGGTGGAGTCTTACCAAAGCAGACTAGAGGAGGAGAATCGGCATCCTTGACCTTCTGGTCCCACTTGGGGTGATGCAGCCCAGGATATGGTTCACCTGGGCTGCAAGCACACACTGCCAGTTCCTGTCCATCTTGTCATCCACTCAAATCCTTCTCCACAGGCCTGCTCTCAATACTACTCTTACTTGATCTATATCAAAATTGAGTATTGCCCTGACCCAAGTGCAGAACCTTTCATTTGGCCTTATTGAACCTCATGAGGTTCTTGTGAGTTTGCTTTTTTCCAGTCTTTTCCTGGTCCCTCTGAATGGCATCCCACCCTTCAGGCTTGTGAACTATGTCACTGAGCTTTTTGCCATATGCAATCTCGGTGAAATTGCACTCGATTCCACTGTCTGTGTCACTGGTGACAGCACTAGTCCCAGTATGGACCCTTGACAGACATCACTTGTCACTGATCTTCATCTGAACATTGAGCCATTGACCACTGCCCTCTGCATGTGACCATCCAATTCCTCAGACACCAAACAGTACATCCATCAAATTTGTCTCTCTCCAATTTGGAGAAAGAAGAATGTTCTTGGAGACTATATCAAAGACCTTATAGAAATCCAGATAGATGACACAGAGGCAAGGCTGACAAGGTCCTGTCTTCTACCCTTTTCTAAAATGGATGCATTATTTCCCTTCTTCCAGTCACCAGGGACTTCACCTGGCTGCCATGACTTTTCAAATGTGACTGAAAGTGGCCTGGCAACTACATCAGCCAATTCGGTCAGGACTCTTGGGTGCATGTCATCAGTCCGACAGACTTATGTATTTTCAAGTTCATTAAGTGATCACAAACATGATCTTCTCTTACAGTGAGAGGGACTTTGCCTTTCTGGTCCCTGCCTTGAGGTCCATCCATTTGAGAGGTGTGGGAAGAGAGGCTCCCAGTGAAGACAGGCAAAAAAGTTGAGTACCTCAGCCTTCTTGTCATCTATTGTTACTAGCTTGCCAGTCTTCCTCATCAGAGAAGATCCACTCTCTTTGACCTTCCTTTTCTGGCTGTTATACATGTAGATGCCCTTCCTATGCTTTGCAGTTCTTGTCATGTGCAGCTGCAGTTGCACCTTGGTATTTGTGACTCCATCCCTACACAACTGGGCAGTGTCCCTCATTCTTCCAAGGGTACCAGTTCCTGCTTGAACTGCCTATGCAGTTCCTTCTTGCCCTTTAGTTTGACCAGCAGGTCTCTTCCCTTCCTTGCCTGATTTCTTTCACTTAGAGATTGAGAACTGTGGGAAGTGTCCTTAATATTCTACCACCTCTGTTCCCTTGTTGCCAAGGGCAATTTCTTAGGGGGTCCTACTGACTAAATCCTTGAAGAGATGGAAGTTTCTTTTCCCAGATTTCAGGTCCTACCTTTACCCTTCACCCTTCTCATATCCTTCAAGACTGTGGACTCCACCAGGGCATTATCACTGTAGCCCAGACTGCCTCCAGTATTGACATTACTGATCAGCTCACTTCCAGTGGTAACCATCATGTTCAGTAAAAAATTTGTGCTTTTTAACCAAAATATTTTTTTAGTTGAAGTACTCTGATATGCTCTTTGCTAGCCAACTCTTACATGTCCAAACAGATGCTGTCTTCCACCCTTGTCCATCAGAAATTGCTATCTGAGCAAGAAATATTTACAAAAAGGTATTTCAACTGCGTACATATATATATATGTACTCAGAAGTTCACTACATAAATATACATCCATATATATATATACACCTTGATTGAACTTACCCTAGAGCTGTAATTCTGGAAATTGTTTTCATCTTTAGGATGGAATAGCATATGACTTCAAACTCTATAAGGAGAGGCTGAGGGAGCTGGGGTTGTTTAGGCTGGAGAAGAGAAGGCTCAGGGGTGACCTCATTGTTATCTAGGTATAGGCTGGATGTTAGGAGGAAGTTCTTCACAGAGAGAGTGATTTGGCATTGGAATGGGCTGCCCAGGGAGGTGGTGGAGTCACCATCCCTGGAGGCGTTCAAGAAAAGCCTGGCTGAGGCACTTAGTGCCATGGTCTAGTTGACTGGATAGGGCTGGATGCTAGGTTGGACTGGATGATCTTGGAGGTCTCTTCCAACCTGGTTGATTCTCTTCTCTTCTCTTCTCTTCTCTTCTCTTCTCTTCTCTTCTCCTCTCCTCTCCTCTCCTCTCTTCTCTTCTACCTGAAGGGAGGTTGTAGCCAGGTGAGGGTTGGTCTCTTTTGCCAGGCAACCAGCAACAGAACAAGGGGACGCAGTCTCAAGTTGTGCTGGGGGTGGTACAGGTTGGATGTTAGGAGGAAATTCTTCCGAGAGAGAGTGATTTGCCATTGGAATGGGCTGCCCAGGGAGGTGGTGGAGTCGCTGTCCCTGGAGGTGTTCAAGGAAAGCCTGTCTGAGGCACTTAGTGCCATAGTCTAGTTGATTGGACAGGGCTGGGAGATAGGTTGGACTGGATGATCTTGGAAGTCTCTTCCAACATGGATGATTCTATGACTTTAAAGCTTGACAGTAGTATAAAGAATTGAATTTGTATATGTCCTGCATATACATTGGACATAAAAATATACATATTAGGTCTTAAGTGGTGAGCATGCAATAATGTGCAATAACAGAAATATATCAGGCAAGCCCTCTGAGGGCAATTAGATTATTTGAAAATAATGGATTCAATGGTCACTGCATGTTCTTATGGGTTGTATCTGAAGCCTATTGTTGTAGCTATTATTTTCTTCATTTTTGAGAAGTATTCTGACTTGTCTTTTGTTTGCAAAGCAAATATTTTCTTGCTAATTAAGTCAATTTAGTGGCTAATTAATTTTCTTGTCAGTGATCCTTGTGCAAACTACTTTATTTTTAATTAATTTTTAATTTTAAAAAATCAAATGTGATGGTGAAGATTTAAACAGGAAATGTAGGACATTTCTCAGAGAAGACCTTGTTGTGGCCTTTCAGTACTTAAGGAGAGGGTGTAGGAAAGATAAGGACAATCTTTTGAAACTGAAAGAGGGTAGATTTACACTAGATATAAGGAAGAAATCTTTTAAAATGAAGATGGGAAATAGTCCCTGGAAATATTCAAGGCCAGTTTGGACAGGGCTCTGAGCAACTTGATCACTGCAAGGGAGTAGAACTAGATGACCTTTAAAGGTCCCTTCCAACCCTGAACATTCTATGATTCTTCTATGATATTGCATTATATATCTTTTTATTTATATTGAGGAATTGGTCTATGGATATAGGAAGTGCCCTGGAAATTTTGTTTTCAAAATCCTGTTTGACTGGAGAAAATAACCTCAAGGATGAGGCAGTCATAATGACAGTGATTTGTCCACTGAGTCCACATGTGTGCACTTGTTTTCCTCTCATGAAATTAGTTTTACAGCCTATTTTCTGTTGAAGTGTTAACAGAATGGGTAATAATAGTGGTATTTGAAACATATGCCCTACTTTACCTCAGCTTTTGTGTTTTTAAGAACCTACAACACATAAACTTAGCTTTCAGGATCATACAGACAAGTATATTTCATTAAATGCAGTTCCAGAGGGCTGCTTAAAGGGAACTGTTGAAGTGTGTGTGTTTTTGAAGAAAAGGACTGACTGGAATGAATGTGATTGCTGTATGAGGAACTGAAGGCAAAAAACACCCTGTAATTGCTTTTTGTGTGGTCCAGACTGAGTCTTTGAAACTCAGGGGCTGGGAACATATGTATTAAGTTGAGTAAAGGTTCTGATGAAACAGTTTTAATGGTGTAGTCAATTAAGGTATAAATGGGGAAACCCCACGTCTTTACTCATTGTTGTGAATAAATAACAATGAACATTAACTGTCTGAAAAGTTGCACAGTAAGATCTAAAATTAGATTATTCTTTGGAATTTGGTCTAGAAATGAATTTAACTTTCAGAACCTATTTAGTGAAGTTGAACGTTTTGACATCAAGCAAAATAATGAATCCTTCATTAGAGGACTGGGAAAAAAAGTTTAACAAGTAGCTGTACTTGTAAACGACAGCATAGGGAAATACAAATACTGTAGCATATTAGGGATGTTAACATATACTATATAAAATCTTTGGCAGGAAAAGGCACATCTTGCAGTGTCTTTTTCACTCAGATTTTACTCAAACAATATGCTTCTGTTTAAATTCTGATTTAAATACTGTTCTTACTGCTTTGCTGAGGTAGTGCCAAGGTGTTAAAATGCTCATAGTAGTGAAATTTGAACGTGGATAAAGACTTAATAAAAATGCAATGTATGTTAGTTTGAGCTAGCTAGAATGTTTTGTTGAGAAGAATTAGATCACAGGCTGTGAAAGGGAAGCAATGGTGACGTCTACTTCACTCATAGGCTTGCTGAGATAGAATCATAGAATCATAGAATGGTTTAGGTTGGAAGGGACCTCAAGGATCATCCAGCTCCAACTGCCCGCCATCGGCAGGGACAAACTTTCTGTGCCCAGGAACAGAGAAAAGGAGAGAGACAGCTCAGATGTATAAGAACAAGAACACAAACATAGATAACAGAGACGCTGTCTGGGCTTTGGGCTGCATTTCTCTCTCTCTGGCCTAACCTGCCATCTTTGTGACTAATCCACCTGCTTCCTAACCCCCCTGGCCGACCCTCCATACTACCTTAAACATAAGGCAAGACCTTGGGTAAGGTAGAGGGGTGGGAGGAAAGGTGGAAGGGTGGTTGTGAGCCGCCCGGGGACTCAGGTTTCTGGGAGGGTTGTTGTGTTACTGTATTACCTTTTAACTTGTGTATTTCTGCATGTAAGTATATATATTGTAAATACCTGCTTGTATATTGTGCTAAGCTGTAAATATAAAGCTTCATTCAATTTCCAGAGCCGCTGAGTCTAGTCTGGGTGATTTTCCAAAGTGTGGGGGGTCAGCTAACACCCAAACCATCACACAGTGGTAAAGTATGATTCGATGCAGCTTATTTCTCTGTCAAAGGAAAGAAAAAAAGTAAGTTTTCAGTAACAGCACTCCTTCCTGCTTCAGAATCCTGAAGCTTAAAATTATATCTGTTTGTCCAGTAGTGAAGTTACCTCCAAACTGAACTTTGGGAGGAGCACCATGTTATAGAATGAATCACAACTCGCATGGCCAGTAGAGGAAATTGTAGAATAGGTCAATAAAATGGACAGTAACAGATTGCCAAGACCAGCTGGTATTCACCCCAGACTTCTGAGGGAACTGAAGGATGAAATAACTGTGCTGTGTAAACTATTATTTGAACCTATGCCAATGTCAGAGGAAATGAAGCAAGGTGACAAATGTGATGATAGTTTTTAGAAAGATTTCTGGTATTTGAAGATCTATAATTAGCAGAGTTGATACCCATGGTGGACATATAGCAGATAACCATTAATAAAGGCTAGAATTAGTTAAACATTTAATATTTGACTTGACAACCTGTCAAAATTTTTTGGTCTCGCTACCATTGGAGAGCAAATAGGCCCTTAGGAACCATTAGAAAAGAAAAACAAAATAATAATAATAATAGTAATAAATGTGTCATTGTACAAGTTCAAGCTGTGCCTGCATCCTATGTACTTTGTGTTTGCTCTTGCTGATGAAAGTTATATTGAAGCTACCGCAAAACGAATTACGATTATCAAAACAAATAGAAGGAAGTCTTTGTACAATGTATAATTAAGAATGGGAACTCTGGCTGAGGAACTTATCAAAGTTTAAAAATTACTAGGTGTAAAAAGCAATTACACAAATGCATAGAAGCATAATCTGTTGAGAATTGTTAAATGAAGAGATTTTTCTTTGAAATCGAACAACCTCTGAAAGGCCAATATATGGAGACTTACAGAGAAGTGTATGCCTGACTTTTTTCTTGCACTTTTTTTACACATTGTATTGATCCCTGGAAGATGATGACTTGATGCAACAGAGTATAATTATTCTTGTTTCTGGAGGGAGCAGTAGTTGTGATTCTAACAGGGTTTTTTTGACTGGCTCTTGCTCATTGTGTTGCCTTGTCCCACTTAATCTGACCTATGCTGATTTTTTTGTCTCAAACTTTTGGTTCGTCCTCTTTCTGCTTTTGGATATTAGACTCCCAAAATTGAACAGCTGTTGTTGCATTTGACAAGTTAATAAGCAAATTTACAGTGCTTCTTGAAGCAACTTTGCTCACCTTGGGTGCAGCTCACTCAAATCCTATTATTCTGCTTTCGATAGCTTCTGTAAGTGACAGATCAACTGTTTGGGCCATAGAAGGCTAAGTCTTGATGGTAGGAATATACCTTAAAATAGAGAGCTCTGAAAACAGCAGTTATGTGTCTACTGGAGATAGACTCTATATAGAATAGAATAGAATCAACCAGGTTGGAAGAGACCTCCAAGATCATCCAGTCCAACCTATCACCCAGCCCTAGCCAGTCAACTAGACCATAGCACTAAGTGCCTCATCCAGTCTTTTCTTGAACACCTCTTTACTGGGCATACTGATATGGGTTGCTTTTCCTTGTTCAGCAAACTGTGGTGTAGCAGAAAGCTCACCTTAACCCTACATTCCCTTTCCTGTCTCAGGAAAATCAGTGAAATTTTTAATCCTTCCAGGAGTTAAATCAGATCTTGGTTAAAACTTTTAATTCTAGTATGGAGCCAAGCTGATGTTCAGACAGTAACTAAGATAAAGATTATTCTGCTATGTATATGCCTTATTTTTAGGAGTATTTTAGATAGTTATTTCTTAAGAAATAGGGATTTCAAAGTTGATCCCCCCCTTTCAGTCTTACTAGCTGCTATCAAAAGATGTGATAGGTCAGTGTTTTTTGGTTAGAAACAAAATGGCATTATTTAGAAACTATTTAGTCAATATAACACTTAGATTTTAAAAGTAAAATGAAGATGTTTTTTCACACTTTAAAAAACATAGTGACTTAGTTTAGCTCCTTGCTAATTTCCTAAAAGCAATATTTATTAACTCTGAATTCCTGTGTTAATTGTTATAAAAGAGGAGGAAAAAGATGGAAGTGCAAACACCACTCTGTTTGCCAGCATACTAGTTCTTGTTATGTGATCAGTCAGCCTCTGTCTGTTACTGCTATGTGTCGTTGCAAATGAGGATCTTATATGTCCATCTGAATTACCTGCTGGTTATTGTGTTTGGTGGTGGGTTGGTGTTTTTTTTGTTTAGTTTTGGGTTTTTGTTTGTTTGTCATTTTTTATTTGTCCACATAGTCATGCCATGATTTTACAGTACTTAAATGGCAAGATGCATCTGCCTGCAACTAAAGATTCTAAGATAAAGTACTTTTTGTGTGTGTGCAGGTAATATCACACAGAGTATGACACAGTATTACCAAGGTTGGAAGAGACTTCATAGATCATCAAGTCCAACCCCTTACCACAGAGCTCAAGGCTAGACCATGGCACCAAGTGCCACGTCCAATCCTGCCTTGAACAGCTCCAGGGACGGCGACTCCACCACCTCCCTGGGCAGCCCATTCCAGTAGCCAATGACTCTCTCAGTGAAGAACTTTCTCCTCACCTCAAGCCTAAATTTCCCCTGGTGTAGCTTGAGGCTGTGTCCTCTTGTTCTGGTGCTGGCTGCCTGAGAGAAGAGAGCAACCTCCTCCTGGCTACAACCACCCCTCAGGTAGTTGTAGACAGCAATAAGGTCTCCCCTGAGCCTCCTCTTCTCCAGGCTAAACAATCCCAGCTCCCTCAGCCTCTCCTCATAGGGCTTGTGCTCGAGGCCTCTCACCAGACTCGTTGCCCTTCTCTGGACACATTCAGGCATCTCAATGTCCCTCTTAAGCAGAGGGGCCCAGAACTGAACACAGTACTCAAGGTGTGGTCTAACCAGTGCAGAGTACAGGGGCAGAATGACCTCCCTGCTCCTGCTGGCCACACCATTCTTGATGCAGGCCAGGACACCATTGGCCCTCTTGGCCACCTGGGCACACTGCTAGCTCATGTTCAGGCGGGTATCGATCAGCACCCCCAGATCCCTTTCTGTTTGGCTGCTCTCATATAATGTACATAAGGAAAATTAAAGACTGTATTAATTAATGTAAAAGGCATTATGTGCTAAAACTGTCTAAAAATGGCTGAGGAAACTGAGGTTGTTTAGTCTCGAGAAGAGGAGGGTGAGGGTAGACCACATTGCTCTCTATAACTATTCGAAAGGAGGCTAACTATTTGAAAGGAGGCTGTAGTGAGTTGGGGGTTGGTCTCTTCTTTCTAGTATCAGGTGATAGAACAAGAAGAAATGGCCAAAATTGTGCCGGGGAGTTTTAGCTTAGCTATTAGGAAAGAATTCTGTAAAGAAAGAATGGTCAGGCATTGGATTAGGTTGCCCAGGGATGTGGTGGAGTCACTGTCCCTGTAGATGTTCAAGAAGTGTGTGGACATAGCACGTCGAGACATGGTTTAACGGCCACGGTGATGTTAGGTTGACGTCTGGACTCAGCTTTAGAGATCTTTTTCAACCAAAACAGTTGCATGATTGTATGAAAAGATGTTCCAATTTTTGTTTTAATATTTTGCAGAGCTATAAGAAATTATTATGCAGCTCTCATACATATTATATCTGCTTCAGTTGTTTTCTCATGCAGAGGATATAATTATAGAAGTTTAATAGGCTAGCTATTTTGTGGTAAATTAAAATATTTTAAAAATAGGCTGATTCGTAGAGAAGCTTTGTGTAAAAGTATCTATAAAGTCAGTCATTGGATGTATTTAATAGCTGATTATAGTGGCATCTTCTTCTGAATTAGCTTGCAATAACTTGTCAGAGATAAAATGCTTGATTACGTTCATATCTTTGCTGTTACCCGTGATGTCAGTTATTTTACACCCTTGAGAAATTTTGTGATAAAATCCTCTATTTTGAATGAGTTATGATGCATGAGTTTAAGTTGTCATGAAGCATGACTTGAGTTGTAATGATGTATGCATGAATTGCGCCAATTCAACAGCAGCGTTGTCAGTGTAGGAACAACAGTGCATATGTGCACGACTAAACATGTTTGAGGGAGGTAAGAAGTGACAGTCTGTTACAGACTGCTCAGAAAACAAACAGTAGAACTTCAGAAATTCTCAATATTGCAGCAAGTGCAGTTCCAAAGAGGTGAGTTATCGATGAACAGAAACTGTCAAAAAGTATAGAGCAGGAATTTGGAGTACATGGGCACCTTTGCGTTATGATTTCCCACATATCTGATGCAGTGATCGTGAAAAACTGCAGGCATCCATAGTTTCTAGGAGTTTTCCGTTACATCAAGCTGGACTGTAATGATTTCAGTTTCAAAGCTGACAGATAAAACTGTGAAACATTTATACTCCTACCGTATTTCATAGTTTTGTACTGATTTTGCAAGTTTTAGATGTATGTAAATGTACAACAAGTTAGAGATACTAGCAACATTGTCAAGGTCCAGAGAACAGAGGTTAACAATAATTCTGTCCAGAGGAGGAAGCTTTGTTCTTAAGGATTTCTGTGTTGGGAAATTAAGGTGCAAACGAGACCATAGATCACCACAAAACTATTTATTAAAGGATAAGGTTGGACAAAACAGAGGGAGAGAGGGGGAAGGGGGAGAGAGAGAGGGATAAAGAGAATGATGGAGAAGAAGAGAGAAGAAGCAGGGAAGGGAAAGAGCTGTGATCATACTACCCTCAGTCGCAGGTGCGGGAGGAGAGAGACGGGTGTGTGGCCCAGGGATGATCTTCTGTGGAGTCGGTCAGAGGTTCTTCTGGTGGTGGTCCGCCCTTGGTGGTCCGGTGGTAGTGCCACTGGATGCTCTGCTGGGAGTGCCACTGGTGGTCTGGTGGGAATGCCACCCTATGGCAGGCATTCCTCCTGCCTTTTATACAGTTTTTTGCCCGGTGCCCAGCTGCAGCTCCCCAGGAAACTTTCCTGTGTATCCTCATGCATTCGCAGGGGTCCGGTGTCACCGGGGAGAGGGTGTCCTGTCCGTACCCTGAATACACGTAGGCCTTTTCCCTTCGGGGTAGCTGAGATAAGCTGTAGGCATCCTGGGCATTCCAGCCAGGCTGAGGTCCAGGAGTTTCGAAGGTGTTGTCTGTTGATTTGCATCCCTGAGCTTTAGGCCAAGCACCGAGTCTGAGCCCCGGAAGGTAACAAAGGCAATCTTTATCTTTGTTGATTAGGGAGAGAGATGCAATCTTTGTTGATGAACAAGAGGGAGGCTTTAGACTCTCACAGACATACTCTGTGCCCCATAAAAGGGCTGAATTGGATTATTCAGGATGATAAACAGTCCCTGAAACTATATTTGTGTTGATGCAAGCTTAGTTTGCTATGTTTGGAAAGAACAACATTCATGAGCTTTTTGTTCTTTCAGCATTCAGGCATTCCTCCTACTGCTGTGGATTCATTTTATCCTTGTTTTTATTTAAAATAGGCAAATGTTTGTTTTTAATGATATTGCAGAATGATTCAGATGTAATGAATTTCTTTGCTATTTTGAAGCAGATTGTCATGAATAATTGTGCTGGTGAGCCCTACAACTCAGTATGGGAAATGCAGATGAAGCTGGCAGCACCTGTGTAGCACCACAGTCTGGGAAACAGGCTTGCCTGTGTCCTTTTGTGGAGACTAAACTTTTCTTTGCTTCACTGCATGTCATATTCTGGGACAGTAGTTGTGGAGCTGATAAAACAATCCAAGTCTCCAAAAGGCCTGTGTTCTCTCAGCCAAGAGGCATGTATTCCTTGTCAGACATTTGATTTTAACACTAGTGGGATCACACCTGGAGTACTGTGTTCAGATTGAAGCTCTCCAGTAAAAGACATGGACATGCTGGGTAAAGTACAACACAGGGTCATGAAGATGATGAAGGAACTGGAGCATCTATCCTGAGAAAAGTCTGAGAAAGCTGTGACTGTTCAACACTGAAGAAGAGAAGGCTCAGTGAGATTTATGCAATTAATATAAATAGCTGAAGGAAGGGTGTGAGAAGGATGGAGGCAGAAACTTTTCAGTAGTATCCAGTAACAGGACAAGAGGCAGCAGGCATAAACGGAAACACAGGAGTTCCTCGTGAAGATCAAACCCCATTTTTTTTTAAGTGAGAGAGTAACTGTGCACTGGCAGAGGTTGTAGACTCTCCTGCTGTGCTTGGAGATATTCAAAAGCTTCCTGAACACAGTTCAGAGCACCTGGCTTTAGGTGGCTCTGCTTGAGTGGAGGGGGTGGACCTGATGACATCCAGAGGTTCCTTCTAACCCCAATAGTTCTGTGATTTATATCAAGTTATTCCACATTTTTGCTTTGTTATTTAGCTGCAAACTTATTTCTTTGGTTAAAGATCTATTCATTTAGTTCCAGATAACTTTTTGGAGATCAGGAATTCGAGTCTTTCAGCTGAGTATCCTACAATATATGGGCCATAATCTGTTCTAAGACTTTTAAAGATCTGCTTTTGTAATGAGACTTGTTATGGCTACATCCTTCGAGGCCATGATACCAACCTTGTTCTTTCATATTCCAGGAAAACAAAATGCAAGATGACTGCATTAGCTAAGAGGGTAGGAAAGGTGCAAGGTCTTGTACAATTTTCTGTATGCTGTTACTTAGTGACAAAATAACTCCATTGAATGTTCTGTAAATTTCTGAGTAATGCAGTTTTCAAGTTGCATCTCAACTAGGAATTCAGGTTCTTCAAAATAAATGTTCAGATCTACATGTTGCTTTTGAAGTCTGTATTTCAAGGGTATTTTGGTTTCAGTTATTAGTAGGTTGATATATTTTAGAAGAGGTTTTTTTTCTTTATCAACCAGATGCACAGACATGATTTTTCTTACACAAAGATTGTGAGTAGCAGATTACATCAAGACTTGTGGCAGAAATGTAAATGTAGATAGCACTTAACCAATGCAGATTATTTTGGTGGCACCTACCAAGACTGTAATTGTTTCAGAGACAGGTAGAGTACCTATGTAGGATTCAGTTCGCATTTTTATGAAATGTTGTTCTGTAGGCTTCCAACTGTGATGCTGTATTTGCAAAACAGTCCTGTCAACACTCTCTTCAGGACTCTAATTTCAGTCAGGTCGTTGTCACAGATGGAGGTAGTTGACTAGAGTTGAATGTGTATATGGACAAATGTTTGAAGGAGACAGTAATAGCTGTCTTTCCCCTAGTTAGAACTCCTTTGAGGTATTTATCCATCTGCACGCTGGCAACTGTGGCTGTTAATTTTGGAGTCATGTTAATAAGGATGTGGAATTAGGGAGATAAGAAAAACTGTGAAAGGTTGGAGATGAATTCTGTGTTTCAAAGTGCTCTAGCACTTTATTTTTCAGCTTGAGAGGGTAAAGCATTAGGGGCATAAAATGAGGTACTATTGGCTAAAAATCATCCAATTCACATGCTGGGGCCTTGTGTTATGCCCCTCAGTGTGATAAATGTGGTGTACAGACAGAACTTGAAAGGATGTGTGGTTCTTGACATGTAACATTCCTTTTTAATTGTATAATAGCAGAAAAGGGATGTGATATTGAAAAAGTTAACAGTTTAATTTCTGGAGCCATGAGAGCTGTCTGTACATTTTGAGATCCCACGATATGATTCTTATTCCATTAATATGACAATGTCTTATGTTTCTTTAGTGATTTGGGAATTTCCCATCTCCCCCACAGTTAGGAATTCACCCAGAGTAGACTCAGTCAGATGGAAGTTAAAGAATGAAGCTTTATATTTACAACTTAGCACAATTTGCAAGCATATATTTATTTACACACAATATACACAGATATTTTCAGTTATATACAAATTAAAAGTAATACAGAAATACAAAACTCCTCTTGAGACAGACTGCTCAGAAGGCTCCTGAACCAACCCCTCCCCACCTCCTTCCCCTCCAAAATAACCTATCAATCTCACATGATAAGTCTTCAGGGAGCTGAGGTGAGATGTCAGAAAAAGACGACAAGGAGGTTAGAGGAAAAAGTTAGATTGGCTTACATAGATCTTGTGCAACCAGACACACAAACTGACAGAGAAGAAGAAAGGAGGAACTAAGTGAGAAATCAGTGAGAAGTGAGTGTCTTATCTATATTTTGACTACTTACATCTCTCAGCAGAAGAATGAGTGATATAGGTCATTGTTATTTTCTTCTCACAGCCAAGGATTTAATTTCTCTCATTAAAATATTCCAGTTAACCTCAAACCAGCACAGTTTCCCTCTCTACTCACCTCCTTTCTAGTCACCTCCTTTCTGAAGCAGCTGCCCACTGTCATTGGGCTGCTTTCTCTTTATCCAGTGTAAATAGATGTTTCCAGTTTTCTTTCTTCGGTATACTTTCCTCCATGCTCCAGTGCCCTCCCCAAATAAAAATCTAATTTACTTCACTGGTCCAGATCTATTATTTTTCTTTTTCTGGTTTTACCCTTACTGGACTTTTCCCCTTTTTTGTGTCGGAAATAGATAATACTTTTGTGTCCTTGCTTTCTTTGGTTGTTTTTTTTTTTCCCCTTCCTTGTTTGGTAATAAGCAAATGAGGCAAAAACTTCTAGAGGCAGTAGGATGTATTGGTTTTCATTGGAAAATGGAACATTTCCAATAGAGCAAGCAAGTAATGTATATCCTCTGCTTCTTATTGCTGCCAACCACATAAGGATGTGACCTGAACTCTCCTGAAGAAGTATCACGTAAGTTTGCAGTAATTTAGTTTGTTGCCTGATTGTATAACTCTGCATATAATTCCTGCATGAGTTCCTACAGTGAGTATGTTCTATGTTTGTACATTCTTCCTAAGGGTTGCAGTGCCTTAAGTATTGCTTCAATGTTGTGCATAACCCTTCCTGGATGAAGATTCCGGAGGGAATTAGCCAGTTCCTTTTGCAGCGCTGTTTCTTTCTTTGAAAGTGGAGAGTTAAAATAGTGCATGCTTAACTGCTGGTTTTATTTTTGTATTTTTTGGTATGTTTGTGTATCTGTGTATTATTTCTGCTATAAAACTTGTAATACATGAGTATTGTTTTCTAGTGCTGGAAAAGGCAAGCATACTTGGATTTTAGTATTTCACCCCCTATTAGTGTCCTTGCTGTCAGAGGTAGATTAAGTAGATTAATAAATTCAGATTATTTCACTTTTTAACTGTGATTGTTAAGGGAATTATTTTCTTTCCTGTAAAACAATGATTTTCAAGATTCCATGATTGTCTTTTCATTATGATTCAGAAGAGTAAGGCATGAAGATAGCATGGAACCTGTGCTATGAAGATGTTCAGGTCTTCTAGTGAAATCTGCAGTTTTAGCATTGATAAGACAGGCAACTCAAAATGATGCTTTTAAGAATAATTCTTTTCAGTATGTAGCTAACAAGAAGTTTGAGATGTCTTTTAAAATGTGTAACAGCAAGAGAAAACAGTTGCATGATCTTGAGATCCATGGCCCCCAACATGCCCTGCTGTGTTCAGTAAGGGCTTTTCTTAAATCATAACCAGACAAAAGTGAAGCTTTTGTGGTAACTCTTTTTATCAAATAGCTCAAATGTCATTTTGTTCCTTTTGCACAATGGGGTATTGAGTTCTCAGACTGGTGGTTAAAACCTACTGCTTTTGCTTTCACACACATAATAAGCAGAGGGTGTTGTTTTCCCTGAGGCAGGAGAATGCTAACCTTTCTGTTAAATCTCTGTTAAAGAAGTTCAAGGCCTGCTGGTTCTTGTGGGTAGGGTGGGGAGAGACAGAAGAGAAAGTTCGTGTCTTTGTAAATCATTTACTAGGGCCCTAGATAACAGTCCCTCTTCCGAGGACTGCTTTATGTCCTAGCTCAGTAATTTAATTTTTCAGCATAGCAGGTTCTTTTCTGCACTCTCCCTGTCCTCAAGAGAAGCATCATGCTGCCTAGCAGTTGTAGAGTATTAAAAGTGATTTAGGAGATGATTCAAATTGATATCTCCACCACCTTGAAAGTTACTAGAATCTAGTTCCTTCAATGACTGGGCCCCCCAGTTTAGAAGGGACATTGAGATGCTTGAGCGTGTCCAGAGAAGGGCAACGAGGCTGGTGAGAGGCCTCGAGCACAGCCCTACGAGGAGAGGCTGAGGGAGCTGGGGTTGTTTAGCCTGGAGAAGAGGAGGCTCAGGGGTGACCTTATTGCTGTCTACAACTACCTGAGGGGTGGTTGTGGCCAGGAGGAGGTTGCTCTCTTCTCTCAGGTGGCCAGCGCCAGAACGAGAGGACACAGCCTCAGGCTGCGCCGGGGGAGGTTTAGGCTCGAGGTGAGGAGAAAGTTCTTCACTGAGAGAGTCATTGGCTACTGGAATGGGCTGCCCAGGGAGGTGGTGGAGTCGCCGTCCCTGGAGCTGTTCAAGGCAAGATTGGATGTGGCACTTGGTGCCATGGTCTAGCCTTGAGCTCTGTGGTGAAGGGTTGGACTTGATGATCTGTGAGGTCTCTTCCAACCTTGGTAATACTGTGATACTGTGATACATCTTCAGGTTCATGTTGCTTTGGTTGTATCCTACAGAACGCGTGCCCCCAAGAGGCCATTTAGTCTGGTCCTAATCCTGGGCAAAATTTATTGTACTTAGAAAAATAGTATTTAAGACGAGCATAGCTTTGAAAGATCTCTCTTAAAACTTACAGAAGTAATTTCAACTTATGCAAATCCTCTTGATAAATTATGTGATATCTTGTTTTGTCAAGAACTGTCAGGTAGAACTTTTACATCTTGGTAAGATTTCTTGTCTATATCTGTGTCCTTCTGAAGTCGGTAACATATATTTTCATTGCAATGTATTTTCTACTCGCAAACATATGAAGCATGTATAATTTAATTTGGAACAGTCATACTGTAAAAGCTTGAGAAATAATTTTGTTTGTGAAATAGTATAGAGACTTAGATAAACAGTAGTAGTATGTTGGTTGAATAACACTTGGCAGTCAAGATTTGTGTGGAAGGGCAGGAAAGGAAGGGAAAGAAAAAGAATAATAAATGGAAAAGAATTAAATAGTATAGAAAAGAATAGAATAGAATCAACCTGGTTGGAAGAGACCTCCAAGATCATTCAGTCCAACCTAGCACCCAGCCCTAGCCAGTCAACTAGACCATAGCACTAAGTGCCTCATCCAGGCTTTTCTTGAACACCTCCAGGGACGGTGACTCCACCACCTCCCTGGGCAGCCCATTCTAATGGCAAATCACTCTCTCTGTAAAGAATTTCCTCCTAACATCCAGACTATACTTCCCTTGGCACAACTTGAGCCTATGTCCCCTTGTTCTGTTGCTGATTGTCTGGGAGAAGAGACCAACCCCCACCTGGCTACAACCTCCCTACAACCAGATTGCATTTAAGGAAAAAATTGTGTAGTTTTGATCTTATTTGTTTCCATAATAATTGAAATGCTTCCTACTAATATGTTATCAAGTCTGTGCTGTTATTTTAAGTGAAATTCTTTTGACAATGTGTGAATAATAAGAAATAAATTCATTTTATGGGAAGATTTGAGAGATCCTGTTTGTATGAGTTTTTGTCTGAAAAGAAAGAATAAGCAAAAAAAAAAAATCCAGAAATGTTAATATCCATTTATGCAATCACTTTGCCTTTTATAATAAGGTGATTACATCATCTTTTTGGAGAAGATAAGGAAAATAAATACATACTCATTTATGTTCTAAACTAATATTAATTTCTTTTGTGAGCCAATGGTCTGTGATAGTTTTGGAGCATATATGTAGGCAAAAGTGGTCACAAAAATAGTTAAATTTTAAGCAATGAAGAATCAATCTAATGTTGAGACATTCTGAATGTATCTTCTTTAAGATTTGTTATTGTTTAAATCCAATTCAGGATGCTAGCCTGATAGAGCATGGTATTTTAAATATGACTTTCATGACCTTAAACCATTTGTGCAATCAACATTAACATCATTATTCAGTTTCAGTATATTAAAAATAAAAACTTGTTCAAGAAGGCTAAGATCATAGAATCATAGAATTTAGGTTGGAAGCGACCACAAAGATCATCTAGTTACAACTCCCTGCCATAGGCAGGGACATCTCCCACTAGAACAGGTCCCTCAAGGCCTCATTCAACCTGGCCTTGAACACCTCCAGGGAGGGAGCATCCACAACCTCTCTGGGCAACTTGTTCCAGTGTCTCACCGCCCTCACTGAAAAGAACCATTTCTTAGCATCCTAACAGTTTGAATCTCCCCTCTTCCAGTTTTAACCTACTACTCCTTGTCCTGTCATTTCAAGACCTTGTAAATAGTCCCTCCCCAGCCTTCGGGAGGCCAACCCTTGTAGCTTGCCCTCATAGAAGAGATGCTCCAGCCCTCTGATCATCTTCATGGCCCTCCTCTGGACTTGCTCCAACAGTTCCATGCCCTTGTACTGGAAGCTCCAGAACTATACACAGTACTCCAGGTGGGGTCTCACGAGAGCAAAGATACTGACAAATTTGACTGAAGAGCAATATGTGCAATACCCTTGTTTTGGTTTTATTTGTCTGTATGTTTTATAATATGTTCTCTGCTAATTGACCATCTTTGATAACAGATATGTTTACCAAATTAATTCTTTTTTTTCTCTAAATACTAAGAGCTTACAGTGACTATGTTTGTGTTTACTCTAAATACTAAAAGTGTACAGTGAGTATGTTTGTGTTTACTTTGGCAGTGAAAAAAGATGAGGAGGATTTTGAAGAGAAGAAATCCATTAAGAAACGAATCAAAGAACTGAAAGTTTTGGACCCAAAGATTGCACAGAACCTGTGTAAGTAGATTCTAGTTTTATGACAAAATGACATTGTGTGAATGTTCCATTAAACTGTCCTCCTCTCTTGTCCGACTGCCTGGTAACCACTTTTACTTTAAAGCATGTGAAAATATGTGCAAATTGATGTTAAGCTCAAATATGTGAGCTGGCACAACTGAAATATATTTAAGAAAGACACAGAAAACATTTAAAAGTTGAACTGTAAAAGGTCTCCTTGTTTGAGACTGTTTAGCCTGTTCTATGTATACTGAAGTACAAACATACAGCTATACATCTAATTAGCTAGCTATATTTTCAGTGTATTCATCGAGAAATTACTGCCTGTCCACCTACCCTTCCACCCCAACCCTGACAAAAAAAGGCAATGATGTCTGCCAGAGCCTGACTGTCTCTCATGCACTTCATACAAAGAAGGCAGTACTTGGCATTTTGCAATAATAGTTTTGATGGAGAGGAGTGCTGTAAAGAATAGATTTCTTAACTGCTAGCAGAGATAAAATAGCAAATGACTGAATTATGGTGAATGAGTAACAGTGTTTATAGAAGCATTTCTTTTTTAACTGTTTACATGCTTTAGGTTTCTCATGGTGCTGTTTAAAGATAAATCTCTGACAAGACCGTTGAAGAAAAAAAGTGTAATTGTCACCTTAGCCCAAAATACTGTGACAGCAATGGTTTACCTGCAGAGTAGACTTGTCACTGGCTGCTTATGGAGGTTGTCTGTGATACTGGATATTGTGTATAACAACTGGATAGAGAAGACTGGAATTGTAGGAAAACAGTAATTAAAATGACATTTTAAATTGTTATTGCTTATCTGTCACACTTTGCATAACGTTTCTTTAACCTGTAGATTGTATAATTGGTTTAATTGGTATTTTGTAAGTAGAAAAAAAGATGACTGTCTTGCTGTCTTAATTATTTGTTGAATCTTTGTTTTAGCAATTTTCCTTGGCTCTTTCCGAGTGCCTTATGAGGAAATAAAAATGATGATATTGGAAGTAGATGAAACACAGTTATCAGAATCCATGATACAGGTAAGGAAAATGACACTTTACAGTATTTCAGGGTAAGCTTCTCATTAAAGTGAAATCTGTAGCTAAAAAGCCTCTTAACGTAAACTTTTGGTTATGAAATCACTGCAAGATATTTTTTTTTATATAAAAGTAGCCAAAGTCATATTCTGTTTTCTTCATTCATACTGTCCACATCTCAAGTGAGAGAGATTTTTCTTTGATATATACTGAAACAGTGTATGATATTCTGTTTCTTCTCTAGTTACTGTTTTCTTTCTTCTGTTTCTCTGTTTCATTTGTACAAATCCGTTCTGGTGAAATACTGGATGGAAAAAAAAACCCTTGTGTTTGCTTTTTTGTGATGTGTGTTTCTTTTTGGTGTGGGGTTTTTTTGGAGGGGGAGGAGTGTGTGTGTGTGTTTGTTCTGAGATCTGAGATATTTTTTCCCCTGCTCTGTTAGAGCTGGTAGATCTGAGATCTTGCCTTAGGGTGACCACTTTTCTTCCCTGGAGTTTATTCGGGTAGTGTTTTCCCTTTCCGCATTACTTTATTCAAGGCACAAAATCAGTATGATTCTGTGGGGACAAGAGAGATTGAAAAGTTCCTTATGTTATTCTGTGCACAGTGTTATTTAAAAATTGATACATAGAAGAATGTCATAAAATACTTTAAGTACAAATCCTTAATTATAGAGCCAGAGGAAAAAAATAATTTAGAAACAGTGTCTGGAGGCGATTTGCTCCAAGCTCCTCCTCAGAGCCACATCAACTAGAGCAGACTGCTCATGAACTTTTTCAATTAACTTTTTAATATCTCTGTGTCTGGAGTCTCCATGGTATTTCTGGACACCTTTTCCAATATTGAGCCACTTCTGTGGTGAAAAAAAATACTTTCTTGTTTATCTAACTGGAATTTTCATTGTTGCAACTTCTGACCTTGGCTTTCTGCTGCACACCTTCAAAAGGGACATAATTACATTTTCTCTGTTTTCTTACAATTCAACAAACTTGCTTCATTCCACCTCTCATTGTCTGTTGTGTGCTATGTTCCCTAGATACCTTGGCAGGCATCCATCCATTAGATTTGCAAAGATGTCTTTAGACCAACATTTTCTCTCTTCTGGACAGAGCTTCTACATACTGTGATGAACTTCAATTTATTGGTGTTATGGCTTGTAAATGTCAAATCATACTATCAATCTACTAGAAATGTAGCATAAGTTTCAGTTAGAGGATTTAGAGAGCTGATCTCTGAAAATGTGTTAGAGGCATGAGTACCAGTCCCTAGTTAAACATCCAATAAAAACGAAATTAAGATCTTGAGAAACCCTCTTTTTGCAGGAATGTTGATTAACAAAGAAATAAATATGCGTAATAAGAGCCATAAAATGGGTCATAACATTATGGCTGTTTGATGTTAGCATGTGTGACTTGTACTGCACCATGTAGAAATTTGTATTCAGTGGTCAAAACAAGGTAAATTTGTATTTGTGTATGTTGCTTGCAAAGTAAGTTTCCACCGTATTGGAATGTCCAAGTAAGCTCTTGCTTCACTTTCCTTTCCTCCCTGAAGAACGAGATGTTTCTCTGAAAGAAATATTTGAGGGAACAAACATGAGCTGTCATCTCCAGTGATTATATATATAATTGTGCTAGTTTGAGCCTAGCTAGAATGTTTTGGTGAGAAGGACTAGATTACAGGCTGTGGAAGGAAAACAAGGGTGATGTCTACCTCACTCATTGGCTTGCTGAGATGTATAAGAATCAAAACATAGATAGGGCACAACTACTTCTCATGCTGGGGGGCTCTGAGATGCATCTCTCTCTCTAACCTCACCCTCCGTTTCTCTGTGTTTTTCTGATTAATCCACTTTGCTTCCTAACCCCGGGCCAAGCCTCCATTCTTCCTTGGGACTGGGGTAAGGCTGAGAGGGGTAGGGGGAAGGTGAAGCGGTGGTTGGAAGCCCCTCTTGGGGACTCAGGTTTCTGGGAGGGCTGTTGTGTTTCTGTATTACCTTTTACCTTGTCTCTTTCTGTCTATAACTGTATCTACTGTAAATATCTGCTTGAATATTCTGCTAAGCTGTAAATAATAAGCTTCATTCTATTTCCAGAGCCAGTTGAGTCTAGTCTAGATTTCTAAAGTGTGGGGGGGGGGTGGGTAACACCCAAGCCATCACAACAATCATTGTATAATTCTCCTTATTTCATTCCATGATGCAGTTAATATTGGCACTGAAACTATTACTTTGTTATTAGGACAAACACATCTAAGCTCTTTGTTTATTCTAGTTTGCACTTACATCACTTTTTCAAAGTTTTCTTCATGTTTCAAAGAAGCACGTTGTATATATTTATTTTATTTGGAATAATAGTGGAAATCCTCTAACATAGCATAAAGAGCTGAGAGATGGAATATGCTGTGTTATTGCTTTCAGCTTAAACTGTACTAGATAGTCCGTGCTTGCTCTGAGACTCTCATGCTATTTTGCCTTAGCATCATTTTTCTAAAGTGAAAATTTAGCTTGTTCACAAAATTAGGTCCTCAACAATATCCCAAAACAACTTATATATACTAAATAATTAGTATTTATTTAGTAAACTGAAAAACTGTCATCTTACTAATTTCTATCTGTATTATTTAAAGAAGACAAACCAGTTTTTTGTATCTGGAATCTGGGGTAAAAGATCTTCAAACCATTAATGGGTAGTTAATTAATGGCATACTTTTTTGTGAGCAGTGGTAAGTATTCCATCAGTTGCAGTAAGCTAGGAAGAGAAGCTTTACTTGCATTGAGAATTCTTTTTTTCAGTTATTTCTTCTGTGGGCTCTTACTTCCACTTCAATGATACATAGTAAGGGATTAAGCAACCCTACTATCCAGTGTGTTTAACACAGCATAGCCCCATTTTATTCCCTATGCAAGATGTGGGAACAGAATGAGAAGGATAATAACAGATGGATGCTGACCTTGGTTTTTACCAGCTGCTGGCCACCTTAGCTCAGAAAGGATAGATAGTGGACGTCTTGTTAATGAGAAAATCAAGGCGCAGTTTATGCAGAGGACTGGGTTGTCCTTGCCTAATTACGATAATGTGTAGGTGTGTGCTCTATGCTTAAAGACTATATAATGAGAGTCAGAACAATCGATGGGGGCCCCCCAGTTTAGAAGGGACATTGAAATCCTTGAGCGTGTCCAGAGAAGGGCGACGAGGCTGGTGAGAGGCCTCGAGCACAAGCCCTAGGAGGAGAGGCTGAGGGAGCTGGGATTGTTTAGCCTGGAGAAGAGGAGGCTCAGGGGTGACCTTATTGCTGTCTACAACTACCTGAGGGGTGGTTGTGGCCAGGGGGAGGTTGCTCTCTTCTCTCAGGTGGTTGTGGCCAGGGGGAGGTTGCTCTCTTCTCTCAGGTGGCCAGCGCCAGAACGAGAGGACACAGCCTCAGGCTGCGCCAGGGGAAGTTTAGGCTCGAGGTGAGGAGAAAGTTCTTCACTGAGAGAGTCATTGGCTACTGGAATGGGCTGCCTGGGGAGGTGGTGGAGTCGCCGTCCCTGGAGCTGTTCAAGGCAAGATTGGACGTGGCACTTGGTGCCATGGTCTAGCCTTGAGCTCTGTGGTGAAGGGTTGGACTTGATGATCTGTGAGGTCTCTTCCAACCCTGATGATACTATGATACTAGGATGATAAAGAGTCTCTGGCATAATTTACATTGAAATAGTCTGGAATCCATGTGACACTGCTTATGATCACGTTGATCTGTGAGGGCTTTGACCATGACTCCCGCAGCAGCTGGCAGAAAGCTGCAACAGCAAGAGGCATGATTAACAGTAGTAGGGGATACATTTTTTGACACTTATACTGAAAACAAGTTGAGAAAGTTGAGGTTGTTCAGTTTGGAGAAGAGAAGGCTCTGAGAAGACCTAATTGTGGCCTTCCAGTATCTGAAGAGGGCCTACAAGAAAGCTAGTGAGGGGCTTTTTAGGATGTTAGGTAGTGATAGGACTGAGGGAATGAATCTGAGCTAGAGGAAGTTAGATTTAGATTAGACATTAGGAAGAAGTTCTTCACTGTGAGGGTGGTGAGACACTGGAACAGGTTGATCGAAGAGGTGGTAGAAGCCCCATCCCTGGAATTTTTTAAGGCCCAGCTGGATGTGGCTCTGGACAACGTGATCTAGTGGAAAGTCTCCCTGCTCATGGCAGGGTGGTTTGAACTAGATGATTCTTGAGGTCCCTTCCAACTCTCACAGTTCTGTGATTCTATGATGATGTGATTCTTTTAATCAGTATTAACAGTAGACTGTGTTCAAAGTCAGGGTATCCTGTAACTTCTCTATATAATTCTTGACATCAGAATTGGATCTAAGGGATTTTTTGACAGCATTTGAGTCTTTTTAAGGGATGGAAACAATTTAAGAATAGATTAAGAGGAATTGAAGAGCCAAACATGATGTTAGGGCCTGCTGTGAGTCAAAGTTGGTAATGTTAATATTCACAGTATTCTGTAGGAACACAGTCATATCAGTCATATGTAGAACACGATATACTGTTGGAGGATAACATAGTGGGGAATTTTTAAGCATATAAATGTTTCAAGACTGCAAAGTGATTAAACACTTGCAAGCCTAAATAAAATGGAAAATTCAGTGAAGCTTAAGCTCAAAATTTACTTTACAAATACAGATATAATATCATTTTTTTCACCCAAGTTTCTTGTTTCTGGGTAAAACAACCCAAAAATAACTTTGAAAAAGGGACCATCTGAGTTTAAAAGCACAGAAGACACTCATGTTCCTTTGGAAGTGGTAGAATCATCAGCCTTAATGTTTTGGTATCCACCTTCATGTATGCTTAGGTTACTAAACAGATGTAACTGTTCAGCTGTATGTCTCTGTACCTTTAAAAGCCTTCACAAGTACAGGTTATGGCAGTGCTAAGAAAATGCAACCCTGCATATTTAATGATTTTGAGAAGAGCAAAAATGTACACAAACTTGCAAGTGAATGGGTGTTTTTATTTATGAGATATATTAGATGGTGTGGTACTTCTTCTTTCTAGGAATTTCTGGCCCTCGATAATTTTTTGTGTGTGTGTGCCTGGCTTCAAGTACTGATAGAGTGTTTTGAGTTGGAAGGGACCTTGAAGGTCATCTGGTTCCAACCCTGCTGCAATTGTCAGGGACGCCTTCCACTAGATCAGGTTGCTCAAGGCCTTGTCTAACTCAATGTTGAACACTTCCAGGGAGGGATCATTTTCAACCTCCCTGGGCAACCTGTTCCAGTGTCTCACTATCCTCACTGTAAAGAATTTCTTCCTAATATCTTGGCTAAGTCTACCCTCCTCAAGCTTCAGTCCGTTCCTTCTCATCCTGCCACTACCAGCCCTTGTAAAAAGCCTTGTCCCAACTTCCTTGTAGGACCCTTTCAGTATTGTTCAGTGTATCCTAACTTTGCAGTTTCTGAAGCTGGAAACTTGTGCTTAATCCTACTCCTTTTATACTTAGGTAGTAAAATGTCTCTGCTTCCTCTCATACTTTCTCAACCTTGTGACTGCTCCTCTGTGATCTCTGACTTGGCCTCTGTCTCTTAATCAAAATTATTTCTCCTGCTTATTCTCTGATATTGAAAATGTGTTTCATCTCTAGCAGTTCAAATTTATCTGAACACTGCTCTGATATCAGCTGCTCGCTCAGATATTGTTTGTTGGTTGTTTTTCTCATGCTCCATATTGAAAGCATTCATATAGTAGTTGACTTTTTATCTTTTTAGAAATATTTATTGTAAGTTTTTTTTTTTTTTTACCCAGGAAAATTATTTTAGCATCAGACAGTAACACTATAATATCAGTAAAGACAATGTGTTTAGAAGTGGTTAATATGGATGTATATCAAAAAAATAAGTGTGTGATTAATCTATACTTTAAAGTGTATCTTTTTATGCTCACTACCTTTCAATTCTTTTTCTATATGTTACTGATCTAATGAGAGACATCTTCACCCATAACCAATAAATGTAATCCTTTTAACAACAAAAAATATTTATCCTTACCATTATTACCTTTGGAAAATGTGACTACTGTAAAAAAGTTTTCATGATGGAAGTCAGTCTTGACCATGTGCAAATCAAGCTTCTTAAAATTCACATTTGCCTTATTTTACATTATTATTTTAAACGTTGTCATTTGTGCATTCATGTAAAGCCATGACACAAATTTTGACTTGGCTGAAATGTCTGCCTCTTTCATTGAGTAACAGGGAAATGCTGGAGTTAGTAATTCTGATCTTTTCTTGAAATGTGGCTGTAGGTAGTGGAATAGATGTGTTTCCTAGATCTGAAGGATTGCATCTTTATTTCAGTTTGGAAGAGTGGTCCCAGTAGACCAGGGAATGTGTTAAGAAAGAACGCAATCTCTCTCTTGTCTTCTTGCCATGATGGCAATTTAGCCACTCTGCAACAGGAACACAAGAGTCTTAAGTTTATAAAAATAGAAGGCTAGAGGAACCCTCACTCTTGCCTAGCAGTTATAATACTTCTCTTAGAAAGGGACAGAACAGAGCTACTGACTCAAACTGTATGCCATAATTAAATGTTGGAGGAGCTTTCCACTTTCAAATCCTCATAACAGCCGTTCCTAGCCAACCTAGCTGATTGCAGTTAGTGGAATTTCAGGTGCTTAAATATGTCTGTACATAAATACACACATTGAAGTGTTCAGGAATCTCCACAGAGTCTGAAGATTCTTAAGATGATCAGATAACGCTAATACGTTTGGATTCCCTTTCCTTTGTTTGCAAGACATTAACTTTTGTCAGTGTCCAAGTTCTCCGTATGGACTTTGAATTCAGCTTGAACTTGGGTCTTACTTCTGAGGTCCTACTTCTGACAAGTTGTCAGACTAAGTAGTTTGTAAGTGGCTTAAGCTTTTGTTTTGAAATACTAGAAAATAAATTATCTATTTCAAAATACTTTGAATATTAATAATTGTCATCCTTTAGATAGATTTTTTTACACCTGAAGTTCTTGTTTTATTTGCTGGCTCACCTCTGCTATGAGGACAGGCTACGAGAGTTGGGGCTCTTCACTCTGAAGAAGAGTAGGATTCGAGGAGAGCTTATAGTGGCCTTCCAGTATCTGAAGGGAGCCTACAGGAAGGCTGGGTCTTGTAATGACAGGATGAGGGGTAATGGGTTTAAACTGGAAGAGGGGAGATTTAGACTGGATGTTAGGAGGAAGTTCTTTACAGTGAGAGTGGTGAGCCACTGGAATGGGTTGCCCAGGGAGGTTGTGGCTGCTTCCTCCCTGGAGGTGTTTAAGGCCAGGCTGGATGAGGCCTTGAGCAACCTGCTCTAGTGGGAGGTGTCCCTGCCTATGGCAGGGGGTTGGAGCTGGATGATCCTTGAGGTCCCTTCCAACCTAGACCATTCTATGATTCTAGTGTTCTGTCTGCATGGTGTTATCAAGCATATTCTGTCTTTAAAAGTGATATCTAAAATAAGACTACAGAAATGTTTGTGGAGTTGGCAAAATATGCTAGCTAGGAGTATTGAATCAGTTATTACACTCTCAGTTACATTAATTTATGTGTTTCCTGTTCAAATTGTACTGTCTTAAGGAGTGTTGTCTTCGGAGTGTATGGTGATTATGTATTACATAATACCATGTTGCTATGATAATACAAGCAACATAGAATCTGAGATTTTTAAGCCTGTTTTATTTTTCTCCATAGAATTTAATAAAACATCTTCCTGAACAAGAACAATTGAATGCATTGTCCAAGTTCAAGAGCGAGTATAATAATTTGTCCGAGCCAGAGCAGTTTGGAATTGTGGTGAGTTCTGTTTTGTTATCATTTTTCTTGTCCTTTCCTGAAATGCAGTTTTAATATGACATTGTAGAGACAATACCAGTTGCTTCTTTCCAAATATGAAGAGGTTCCAAACTGGGAAAAGAGAATAAATGCTGCCTTTTAATCAAACATTTAGTGGGCATATCCATGGATATGAAAAGCCTGATTGAGTATTACCGTTGGAATGATTTGGGATTCTTTTACTTTAAGGAAGTCATTTAGCTTCAAACAAACAAAACTAATGTTGTATTGTTCTGTGTCAAAGTTTCACTGGGAGGTACAGAGCTATTTCTGAATCTCCATAGCTAAAATAATTTTGCTTTCCTTCTGATTAATAAATCTTAATTTTTTCAGTGAAGATTTCTGCACTGATGTTTCTCTTACTATTCTCCATGTAAATGAGAAGAAAGTACTGTAATTATCATTCTGCCTCCTCCTTCCCATGCATATTGTGTCAACAGTACTTGTAGTTATTTTTTCCATTCCTAGCAGGAAGATATGTTTCTAGTATCTCTCAGGTTGAATTAACAAAGACTGGAAAAGAAAACACTGCCAGTTCAGTGTAGGCAGTTTATTATTTTCTGTGGAAATATATTTTGGAGATAATTTCTGTATAGCTCTTAAATCATAATTGGTAATGATTTCGTCCAGACAAACACAGAAATTAATCTATTGCTTTTTGGCAGTGCATATATCTATATAAGTCTCTGATTTTTCTTGTCCACTCCTAGCTTTTCAAGCTAATAAGATCATTGTTAGCTTTTTTATAGGAAAATTTCCCTGGGAGGAAATAATTCTTTTAGTAGTGTCTGTGGGCTTTAGGAAAATGAGTGTCATGTCTTTGTAATAGTTGGTAGTTATCTGTATGAATATCGAATACCTGCACTTAAATATTGGAACAGGTATGGGATATGAGAGCAGCGATCACCGTTTCGGATCCGCTGAATAACATTGGTGTGGATAGGAAACACCATTACATTGAGTTGCTGCTAGTTGCACATGTGGCACAGCCAGTCTCCTTTGAGCATGGGCTATTATAACTAGTTCTGAAGTGGTGCTTTTGCTGAAAACTGTTGCTGCTGTTCATTTTCAAAGCATCTTCAACAAGAGTAGTAGTTACCGTACGTCTATTGTGATGCTGGTTTCGTGCTTCTTACGAGCCTTATAACTACACTCTGGAAGCGCAAAAAACTACCCCGCCATTGGTTTTATTTATTTCCCAAGACTTTCTATTATAGTTATCTGATTGAAACCAAATTATCAATTTCTCTTGCTCCAGATTTCTTAGTTACAAAAGCTAATGAAACTTCTTCCTTTTTATTTCTTGTTGAGGTTTTATCAAACATTGAAGGAAACTGTTTATAGTTCATCCCTATCTCAGCTTTATTTGATTATAACCATTTATTTCAAAAGGTCACTGCAAAGGTCTCTGAGACCCTCAGCAACAAAAAATCCAGTCAAAACACATTTTGGTGTTTTATGAGATGTGAAATGTATGTTTTCAGCACCTCTGTTGCTTGCAAGAAACACAAAAGGTCTAATGTCAGAAATTATTACTTTCTCACTTGTTTCATTCTAATGTTTGTTTATTCAATTACAAAAATAGCAGTAGTTTCACAAAGGTAGATTTCACAATAGTAACTTTTAGGTTTCTTTTCAACACACTTTATATTACATAGCTTTGGAAAGAAACAGGTAAGCAGTTAAATCTACCATGACCAGTTTTTGGATGTGAGAATTGACAGGAGGCTGTGATATTGATTCTGCTATGATTGAGTCAGTGCCCCAGGTAGAAATTTTGGGTTAAAGCAGTATTCTATGGTCTAACTCTCTTCTGCTGAAAGTATTGTTATGAGTAATAAAATGTCTGATCACCCTCTTAGACACATTTGTGTTACTTAGTTCAGTCACATTAATCCTGTAATTACTCCCCCTTCACTACCTATGTGTTATTTTGTAAGGGAGGATATGTTTTGAAGCATCCCTCCAAGCTAATTCACAGCTTTCTTAATTCTTAAGCAATAATTCATTTTGTTCTACTGACCTTTTTACTGTGGGGTTTTTTATATCTGGTAATACTCAAATATAAATAAATTTGGAATGACCTTTCCTTAAGATACTGATTGACTTGTATTGATTGACAAGATGCAACATTATTGAAGACATTTGAAACTGTTAGCTATTTCTTTAAGACATACCTATTCAGTTGGGTGGAACTGTCAGGCTGATGGCAAGAGCTACATCAGGTCACGTTTTGCTGGATGTGACTCAACTGATTTGATAAATTTGGCTTAAAAAATGGAGGCAGTGAGATGACCCCAAATCTTTTTTCATTGAACAACAGGAGTTCTTACATCTCAAAAGCTGATGGAGTTTCTTCTCTGGAAGAAAAAACAAATTCCCACTAAAAATTGCAAGTGTGAGATTTTCCTATCTTTCCATGAAGACCCACAAATAAAACTAAACTCCATCTTTAGGGGCAGTTATTCTAGTGTCACATTTTATGCGTCTATTAGAGCTGACATCAGAATCATAGAATCATAGAATCATAGAATGGTTTAGGTTGGAAGGGACCTCAAGGATCATCCAGCTCCAACCCCCCGCCATAGGCAGGGACACCTCCCACTAGAGCAGGCTGCTCAAGGCCTCATCCAGCCTGGCCTTAAACACCTCCAGGGAGGAAGCATCCACAACCTCCCTGGGCAACCTGTTCCAGTGTCTTACCACCCTCACTGTAAAGAACTTCCTCCTAACATCCAGTCTAAATCTCCCCTCTTCCAGCTTAAACCCATTCCCCCTCGTCCTGACATTACTAGACCTTGTCAATAGTCCCTCCCCAGCCTTCCTGTAGGCTCCCTTCAGATACTGGAAAGCCACTCTAAGGTCTCCTCGAAGCCTTCTCTTCTCCAGGCTGCAGAGCCCCAACTCTCTCAGCCTGTCCTCATAGCAGAGCTGCTGCAGCCCTCTGAGCATCTTCGTGGCTCTCCTCTGGACCCGCTCCAGCAGTTCCATGTCCTTCTTGTGTTGGGGGCTCCAGAACTGCACACAGTACTCCAGGTGGGGTCTGAGGAGAGCAGAGTAAAGGGGGAGAATCCCCTCCCTTGCCCTGCTGGCCACACTCCTCTTGATGCAGCCCAGCACACGGTTGGCTGTCTGGGCTGCATGCACTGATAGTTTTTTAGCATGGAACATTTTTCATTTCTTTTGGAGGAGGGCAAGTTTTAAATAAATCACTTTTCCACTCTTTGAATATGGTATCTTGTGCATTTCATATTCACCAAATTCCAATCTTCATCAGGCTTTCTTGTGTATTTTCTTCTATTCTGTCTAGGGAGTGGGCTGAGAACTTTGCTTAAGAACTGCTGTTGACACAAATCTTCTGAATATAGTTGTTTGGAATTTTTATGTTTTTGTTTTGTTGGGTTTTTTTTGTTTGTTTTCTTAAGATTGCTGTTTTACACCTTGCTTTTTTGCTATTCTTTTCAAAAATGGAGTATCAGAGTTGTGCAATACAAGATTTTCAGGTTTGTCATTCAGGTGAGTGGTGTTTTGTAGTTATGGCAAGTCAGAATTTGGAGATTTCATGTTAAATTGCTCTAAAATTATGATTAATGGAAGAACTAAACTATTTGACTCCCAAGGAAGAGACTACATGGTGAATAAAATGAAAATTACTACTTGTATAATGATAATAATAATAAAAATAAATAGTGGAAATCTTCTTTTATCCTTCTGGCTTTCAATTCAAAGTCAAGATTTGGTTCTCTGAAAGAAAAAGCTACACACTGAGATACTGGCATGCTGTGACTATTACAGTATTGTATTTTTTGCTGCAACCAAAATTAATGAACTTCTCTTACAGGCTTAAAGACATTGAGGGCATGACTCTGAACAGCTCAGGTTCCCTCCATAAATGTGGCCTGTGGTAGCTTTTTGTGTTTGTGGTAACCCAACTCTATGGGTTGCTTTTGTGGTTTCTGTAATGATCCTTTCCTTTTAAAGTTATTTTTCACTTTTATGTTTTCTTTTCATTCAGCAGTAAGTATAAAATAAATCCTTTATTACCCTTATCTTCCCTTTGAGACTTTAGGTTTTCTTTAGATAAACTATGTTATTTTCCTGTATGTTCCTTCTTTCACTTAGTTTCTGATGTTTCAGAACACAGATATTATCACCTATCGCAATACAGTTCGGATTTTGCTTTTGTTTCCACTTGTGTGCATCCATGAACTATTTTGTGAAAATTATATGAAATCTGTTCATCTTACTCTACATTTTAATGCTAATTTGTTGTTGTTCTGAATGCCAGTATTTTGTTGCTCAGATTCTTGATGAAGTATGGTTGTACTTCTTGAAATGTATGCACACAGTTGCATTTTGTTTTACTATAGTTCTTGATTTGTACTTGAGTTTACTCAGTGCAATAAGACTTCCTCCTAAAATAATTTAAATTTATTACCTTCTCAGAAATTGATTATGACTGATAATGGGTGAAACATTATATAAAACTTGTTAATGGTAAAGATTATGTTAATGGTTAGAGATGAGCAGTCATGTCACAGCGCACTTGCAATGTGAGACGCATCTCAGGTGAATGGGACTTCTGCTAGTACTTGGCACTGATCAGGCCACACCTTGAGTACTGTGTCCAGTTCTGGGCTCCTCAACTCAAGAGAGATGTTGAGATACTGGAATGTGTCCAGAGAAGGGCAATGAAGCTGGTGAGATGCCTGGAACACAGCCCTGTGAGGAGAGGCTGAGAGAGCTGGGGTTGTTTAGCCTGGAGAAGAGGAGGCTCAGGGGAGACCTTATTGCTGTCTACACCTACCTGAAGGGAGGCTGTAGCCAGGTGAGGCTTGGTCTCTTCTGCCAGGCAGCCAGCAACAGAACAAGGGAAGTCATGCCAGGGAAGGTCTAGGCTGGATGTTAGGAGGAAGTTGTTGGCAGAGAGAGTGATTGTCATTGGAATGGGCTGCCCAGGGAGGTGGTGGAGTCACCATCCCTGGAGTTGTTAAAAAAAAAAAAGCCTGGCTGAGGCACTTGGTGCCATGGTCTAGTTGATTGGCCAGAGCTGGGTGCTAGGTTGGACTTGATGATCTTGGAGGTCTCTTCCAACCGGATTGATTCTGTGATTCAGTTGGACTTGGTGATCCTGAGGGTGTTTTCCAACCTGAACATTTCTGTGATTTGACCTCTCATCTAGGCAACAATACTACCACTCTCACACTTGAAGTAGTGTCCTAATAGCCACATGGTTCCTGCTTTATTTTCTTAAAACTTGAGATATTTGGAAATACATTTCCATATTGTCTGGGAGTGAAACATAAAAGAAAGCAAAAACAATAGTGTTGTGGTTTTGTGGTTTTTTTTTCTTCATCATTTTTATTTACCCAAGGATAAAATTGAGGGAATTGTGAAATATCATTTCAGCAGTAGTTAATGCCCATACCTCATGAAATACACTAATAGGTAACTCAAATAGAATTTGGCAAGCAATCCTCACATGGCTTCACAGTGTATTCATTGATGGATGTGTTTTTAATGAGTTCCTACCAAAGGAAAAAAAATCACTGCATTAAATTGAAGATTAGAGTGAGACATGATGAAGGCTAGTTTATCTTAAATGATTCAGCAGACACTTAAAATTATCAATTCCATATTCAGCTGATGATTTCACTTATATGTCCTCATTGAGGATAACTCAGAATATATGGATGTTTTCCACTGTTTTTTGGAAAATACCATACTATCACTCTATCTGCAGATGTACAACATTGCCTCTCCTAACACTTGATATTTGGGTACAGCAATGCACAAGGATATTTCAGTGTATTTAATATCCTGAAGTGCTGAAGTGCATCTGTGCTGTGAGATACTTTGTGCTGATTTCTGTCTGTAAGTCTTGCCTTCTTTTGTCTTCTAGCAGTGGTAGCTTCTGTTCTGTCCTGTTAGTGTTCTCTGTCAGTAATTCCAGTCTTTCCAGGAATATTGCCGAACATTAACTCTCTGTTGTGTGCCATCTCTGACAGTTACAAAATCTTTATGATAAATTGCAGTCAAGGTACATTGTTTAGAGAAGAACATCTGTAACTCCTGTAATGCTGTTGTCTTTCAAACTTTTTGATGTTGGATAGGATGGAGAACCAAGCTCCAGAAATGTCTTTTGAAAGTGAGCATTGTGATCTGTACTAATCAGAGTGTTTGCAATTGCCATTGGATTGGATTATAGAATCATAGAATCATAGAATGGTTTAGGTTGGAAGGGACCTCAAGGATCATCCAGCTCCAACCCCCTGCCACAGGCAGGGACACCTCCCACTAGAGCAGCTCGCCCAAGGCCTCATCCAGCCTGACCTTAAACACCTCCAGGGAGGAAGCATCCACAACCTCCCTGGGCAACCCGTTCCAGTGCCTTACCACCCTCACTGTAAAGAACTTCCTCCTAACATCCAGTCTAAATCTCCCCTCTTCCAGCTTAAACCCATTCCCCCTCGTCCTAACATTACTAGACCGTGTAAATAGTCCCTCCCCAGCTTTCCTGTAGGCTCCCTTCAAATACTGGAAGGCCACTATAAGGTCTCCTCGAAGCCTTCTCCTCTCCAGGCTGAAGAGCCCCAACTCTCTCAGCCTGTCCTCATAGCAGAGGTGCTCCAGCCCTCTGATCATCTTCGTGGCTCTCCTTTGGACCCGCTCCAGCAGTTCCATGTCCTTCTTGTATTGGGGGCTCCAGAACTGCACACAGTACTCCAGGTGGGGTCTGACGAGAGCAGAGTAAAGGGGGAGAATCACCTCCCTTGCCCTGCTGGCCACACTTCTCTTGATGCAGCCCAGCACTCGGTTGGCTGTCTGGGCTGCATGTGCACACTGCCGGCTCATGTTGAGCTTCTCGTCGACCCAGACCCCCAGGTCCTTCTCCTCAGGGCTGCTCTCCAGCCATTCATCACCCAGCCTGTATCTGTGCCTGGGATTGCACCGACCCAGGTGCAGGACCTTACACTTGGCCTTGTTAAACGTCATGAGGTTGGCCTGGGCCCACCTCTCCAGCCTGTCCAGGTCCCTCTGGATGGCATCCCTGCCCTCCAGCAAGTCAGCTGTGCCACACAGCTTGGTGTCATCTGCAAACTTGCTGAGGGTGCACTCAATTCCTCTGTCCATATCACTGACAATTATTATGTTACTTCTGCTGTACCACTGAAAGATTGTGATCCTGAATCATAAAGGAATGAATGTTCCTGTATGAGATACCATACCAGCAGATTTCCCTCTTATCTCTATTCCGTTCCCATAAAGCTACTTTGGGTAGCTAATCTAGAGTGAGGTAGAAAAATGCATCTTCTCTGATGTTAATTCAGATGGGTGGAAGTGATTGCTTTTTCTTTCTAGCACACACATCGGCTACTTCTTCAGTTTTTGGTTCTTTGAAGATATCTCTACAAATTTAGATTAGGGACTGTGAGCTTTTCAGCCTAGAGAAGAAAAGACTGAGAGGGAATATTACCAATGCTTCAAAACACTTAAAGGGTGAGTGTCAGGAGGATGGGGCCAGTCATTTTTCAGTGATGCCTTGTGTCAGGATAAGAAGTAATGGGCACAAGCTAGAAGATAGGAAGTTCTGTCTAAACGTGGGGAGTGTGGTGGTGGTTGTGAGAATTGTGAAAAATATAATGGGCCTGGGCCTCATCCAGCCAGTCCCACCAGGATGAGCTGAAATACAGACTGACAGACCAGTTTACAAGGAGGTGGCCACAGCTACAGCTGGGCTATTTATTGAGAAGTTTGTAAATGGTATAATTCACTTTCCCACAGCCTACCCTTCTTAAGCCCACTGTTTTATTTTAACAGATGTTTTTTTCCCCAGCTGCTTTTCCCATCTGCTTTAAAATGCAGCATTTCAGTATCTTTTCTCCCATCCTTTCTCACACAATTCAATGTATAACAAAATGTCCCATCACTTCTAAACCTCAGGGGTTCCCACATAGATGTTAAGGACATCTAAATATCCTGTTACCTACTCTCTTTAGGGTCCCACAAGGGAGACACTTCTTTACTTTGAGTATGGTTGAGCACTGAAACAGACTGACCAGAGAGGTAGTGGAGTCTTTGTCTGTAGAATTATTCAGTGTCCACCCAGATGCTGCCTTGCTCGACCTGCTTTAGGCAAACCTGCTCTTGAGGAGGGGAGTTGAACTTGATGATTGTTGTGAAGGCAGGGAATGAATGTGGCCAAGTCAGGAATTATAAAAATAGAATTATTTTTCTTTTCCTGAAAACCCTGCTCCCAAACTATATACAGAACTAGTTTAGGTTTATTTACAGGTTCTAATTCAATTGGAAATTCTTCAAAGGGTGTTATGGACAAATTTAGAGACTAGGGAGTCAGGAAATGGAACAGGTTAAGCTATAAACACAGCTTTACCCCACTACAAATCAGGCTGAGCAGAGAATTAAGGGAACAGCAGGCTTTACTCATGGAGGTGATGAGATAGGTATTTGGCGATGATCTCTTCCTGGATTTCTCTGCATCTTGGCTGCCTTCTGATGCTGCAAGTGATACCAGTAGTCTGGATCCATGCAGCAGAAGTCCAAGGCAGGTGGAAAAACCACCAAAGTCAGAAATGTCCACAGCTTCCACAAGACAGGGCTTCATGGAATCACTGCTGCCACAGCAGTGGCTAGGAGAGCCAAACTGCTAGGGTCTTCCCAGTTCGGAATGTCAGCCAGGAAATTGGCTGTGATATAGTCCGTATTGCAGCTGCTGGCAACTCTCTCAACTGCATCCTAGGACTTGCCAAGCTTACAAATTTGCACAGAATGGTGCAAAAGTGGGGAGAACCATTCAAATGCAGGGATGGTGCAAAAACCAAGAGCCGTGTAAAAGGTAGGAGCCATCCAAATGTGGGGATGGTCCAAAATGGGAACTGAGCTCTATCAAAATGGGGACCTGTCCTGTTGGGAGCTCTTTCAAGGCAGGAACATCATGCCTTTTCTCCTTGCTCTATTTATGCTTTTCTAGACAAAGTGTCCATTTTCCATTTTATACTGGATGTGAAAGACCCATCCAACTGCCAGCCCAATTCCAGCATGGGTTTCCACACAAGTCAGTACACGTGTGAAAAAGGCGCCTTTTGCTCTGTCCCCTTCAAGCCTGCAGGGAGGAGAGCAGTTTTTGAGCCTTCTTCTCCTCCCCATTCAAACCTGTGGCAGGGGGAGAAGGAAGGAATTTGGAGTGCTTCAGTGCAATGGTATCCATTGGTCCTTTCCAGCCATTACCGTTCTGTACAATGTGGGACAGCTATGCTGAAAGAATCTTGAGGCTACTCATTAACCTCTTGGCTCCCTAAAGCTTTACGTTACTATGTAGATATTCCACCTGTTCCAGCCTCAGACCTCAGTGGTGCTCCTGTGGAGCCCAAGTGCTTTAGGATTTACTGTTCCTTCTGGTTGTTTTGTAAAACTGGGGAACTTTATCCAAGATACACAAGCTGTCTTCCACAACATTTGGTTGTGTGACACTTCATGTCAGACTGGTTTTGACACAGATTAACTGATTCCAAATGCATTAAATAACCATATGGCTAAAACTTCTACAGTCACTGTTACATTATCTGATGATAGGACTATGGGAGACAGAGTAGAATATTTTTGCTATACCAGTACTATCATCATCACAGACATAGCTTCGTGCTTAGCAAATTAACTTGGACACCTTGGTAGGTCAGTAGAGAAGATTATACTGAATATAAATCTGCTAGAGATCTGTGGTTTTTTGGATGCATCATGCCTGTCATATGAAAGACATCATAGTCAGCTGCTGCTATGATCCATTACTGGTGTATATTTTTGCTTAACTTCGTAGCATCAAATTCCACTTTTGTGTTTTGAGTTACTGTGGTTCAAAGTGATGGAAACTATAAAGCCTGCTGATGTAGTTTTCAAACATCCCATCTGTACCTCAGTTATCTTTCTATACCTTCGTGGTCTGTATGTTGGGAGACTCAAACTAATGTTGTAGACTACTTTTTGTTAGGAGGTCGATGCCTAGCTGTAGCCAGACAGAAGACATTTTAAAGCTAAGAAGATCAGATTTCCTATCTGGGATACAACTGGACTGGTTCTAATTTTAGAAATATTGCTCAATTTCTTTTGGTAATATTTTACTGTGGTTTGAATTCTTCAATGACTTCTGCCCTTGACTTCTGGTGTAGATTTTTACATTTTTGCTACATAGATGTAGTGGAGATTTTACAGAGGATTTTTACCTGTGTTAAGCTCTTGACTTGGTTGAAAGCATTTCAGTGTAGTGGCATCAACTCCATGTGTACCTTTTAATGAAAATAGCTTTTCTGACATCTGTAAAGTCTCCTAAAAATAGAAGAATTGAGGAAAAACAGACTCTCTCACTCTTGGATGATTCCTTTTCAGGAAAATACTGTTGTCTGAATTAAACTTGGAGCAACAAAAGCTGTCTCTGGCACAGAATCACAGAATCAGCCTGGTTGGAAAAGACCTGTAGGATCATCAAGGCCAACCTATCACCTAATCCTTCTAATGAACTAAACCATGGCACTAAGTGACTCATCCAGTCTCCTTTTAAACTCCTTCAGGGATGGTGACTCCACCACCTCCCCGGGCAGCCCATTCCAATGGCCAATCACTCTTTCTGTGAAGAATTTCTTCCTAACATCCAGCCTAAACCTGCCCCGGTGCAATTTGAGACTGTATCCTCTTGTGCAGCTAGGAGATAATGAATAATTGTTATCCCTGTGTCACTTAGAGTACACTCACTTCTGTACTGAATATCCTTTAGAAAAATCTTGGATTTGCAAAAAACTGAGTCAGTAGTGGAAATTCAAGCTGGAGAAAGAGAGTAGCAGGATTTCCTTTTTATCAGTGGTAGTAAGGCTAAAAGTCATTAATTCAGTTGTTTCTATGCAAGTGTATCCATATTTTAAGTACAAAGACTTTCTGATTTCATGTAACTAATTTAAATTTTCAGTTGGCATTTCTTGACTTAGTTATGATGTATTTGGGAAAAGGAGCCTGTTAAAGGTGAAGAAAGGTGTTTTATTTCCACATAGTCATAAAAACATCTCAACAAAAATATTTGACCCTTATCATGGATTACCTTCTCATACACTTAGATAATGTTCATTAATTTGGGCAAGGTGTGGGGTTTTTTTTGTTGTTGTTTAAATGTGCTAAAGGGTCTCTTCAGGTATCATTTCTTCCTTTCTACTTTTCAAGTGCCTCACTCTAAAGAGAAGTATTAAGAATTCACAGTTCTTACCTTTGCACTCTGTATAGTTCACTGATGCTGCAGGGATGAAAACTGTACATTTTCCACTGGGGGTAGCCCTCCTACTTTACAATTTTAGTCAGCTTTAGTCACCTATAACAAATATTTTACTTTTTAGATGAGAATACTTCCAGGTGATATGACAGCCTTGGCACTGCTGATCCTTTAAGGAGGGTATACTGTGAAACTTTAACCCTTGCAGTGTTTTTACTTTATGAGCTTATAGTAAGATCGGATCACATTCAGAGATCAAAATGTAATGTCAGTGTAACTTCTGAGATATGTTCCTTTTCATAATGTCAACAAAGCAGATGGTGAAAGTACATGTTTACCAGATGGCACACGTTTGCAGGTGCCTTCTGATTTATGCTGTATTTAAGAAAAAAACCCTCTCTTTGCTGTTGGATAAAGGGCTACGAGCTGGATAGCTCAACTCAGTTGTCAGTTCCTATTTGGACTTGCACATAGTGAAAATATTCTTGTGGACTACTACTTGAAAAATAGAATAATTTGTTACCCTTACAATGAGTTCCCTGCTGTGTGTAGTTTATTCTCTCTTTAGCTTTCTATTTCAAGTTCCGTTTTTTGTTATCTGCTTTATCTGTTTTCAGGGTTCCACTGTAAAGACAGTAGCTCCTGATGAAGCTGGGAGAATGACTTTGTGACACTAGCCTCTGTCCAATATCTTAGTGTTCTTTTAGATGTTTATTCTTAAATAAGATATAAAGTTGTTAGAACACTACATGAATTTTGAGTGATTCTTAGGTACTTCTTTTCTTGTTTCACTGTGGAAACATAAGGAAAAACTTCTTTACAGTGAGGGTGACGGAGCACTGCAACAGGCTGCCCAGAGAGGTTGTGAAGTCTCCTTCTCTGGAGACTTTCAAAACACTTCTGCATATGTTAGAATAGAATAGAATAGAATAGAATAGAATAGAATAGAATCAACCAGGTTGGAAGAGACCTCCAAGATCATCCAGTCCAACCTATCACCCAGCTCTATCCAGTCAACTAGACCATGGCACTAAGTGCCTCATCCAGGCTTTTCTTGAACACCTCCAGAGACGGTGACCACCACCTCCCCAGGCAGCCCATTCTAATGGCAAATCACTCTCTCTGTGAAGAACTTCCTCCTAACATGCAGCCTATACTTCCCCTGGCACAACATTCCACTAATCACAGAAACATTCAGATTGGAAAAGACCCTCAGGATCACCAAATCCAGCTGATATCCCTATTCTGCAAGGTTCACCCCAAAATCATATTGCCAAGCACCACATTCAAATGACTTTTAAGTATATCCAGGGTTGGTGACTCAATCACCTCCCCAGGCAGCTCATTCCAATGCCTGACCACTCTTTCTGTGAAAAAAAAAAAATCCTAATGTCCAGTCTAAACCTGCCCTGGTGCAGCTTGAGGCCATTCCCTCTTACTCTATCACTGTTTAGTTGTGAGAAGAGACCAGAACAAGGAGTCAAAAGCATGATTTCCCCTGTGGAAGAGTAAGAGTTAAGCAACGTATAGTGCTTGGTAGGGAGCAAGAACAGAGAACAGAAAGCTTCTGAAATTGTATGTGATGCTAAACCTAAAAATGACTTGATGATTTCTGTAATACAATTGTAAGGAAGAGTCTTGTCTCAAAAATGGATTCTCTATGCAGCGTGCAAAGTCTGATCCACACCCAGAGGTGAGATAGCAGGCTTGTTGTGATCTTGTGCAGGATCGGGTGCCAGTGAGGTGATATCCAGAGCCTAACACACTTTCTAGGACATAAGCTGCATCTTAGGTACAAAATAGTAAGGAAGCAAGGGAGTCACTTTGCCACTCCAAACTTCACATGTGAAGATGGAAATCCACCTCTTCCCTGTGTCCATGCTTCTGTTATCTTTTGGAACTACCTGCTTACCCAGGTGTGATATCACTTCCCGCTCTTCCCTGCTAGCTTTAAAATCTGAAACCTTTGTTGACAATACTTTGTCTGTCAGGTGCAGGGGTATTCAGGTTGTAATTAGCAAGAGAAAAGGGTGCCCTTTTATGTTACCTCTCCTGTTCCCAAGACTCAACACCCTTTAATGGTACTTAAGGCTTTAGCTTGTGAAGAATGTTTGTCAATCGTCCAACAAGAGTACTGCATTGGTAACTTGAGAGATGCAAGAACTCAATTTATTGAATGCATTGACTGTTTCTTGATTTGAAGAAGCAGTGGAATTTGGAGTCTTCTTCTTGGGATATAGTAAATTGTCATGGGTTGAGACTTATGGCTTTAAGAAAACCACAGAGTTCCTTAAGGTTCTCCAGAAAGAGGTAGATAGATAAAGGATTCGACAGGAAATTGCAGTATTTTTAGATTTCATTCCCTTAATTCTTTTCTGTTACTCAATTTAAGCTGGCAACAAAGCCAGTTCTGTGCTCTTTCTTCCCTCTCTGTTCCCGGGGAGGCATACTCTCTTATCTGGTAACACAGAGGACTATCACAGACCTGTTTGGCCCGACTAAGTTTTTCCCCCCTGCACAATCTTGGCCTTTTTAGGCCTAAGGTCAGGGAGCAATGAGGAGGGGAGGGGGTACCTGTGCGCGTTGGGCCAGGCCAGCCTGATCTAGCCTAACAGTGCGGGTGTAGAAGGAGCACTGGGGCTTATGGGAAACCCCAGGGACTGGAAGAAAGGAGCATTGGGGTTTTGGTTTTGGTCTGGTTGGAGGGAGGTTTGGAGAAGGGTTTGGTTTGATGGGATTCTGTGTTAAACCTAGACTTTGGATTTTTGTGTATTTCATATGTTTTTGCACCGCTTTGCATTGTAGTTTGTAGTTATTAATAGCATCTTCCATTTAATTTTCCAAGATGTGCTAGTTTGAGCCTAGCTAGAATGTTTTGGTGAGAAGGACTAGATAATAGGCTATGAAATGAAAACAATTATGATGTCTACTTCGCTCATGGTCTTGCTGAGATGTGTAAAGAAGAAAAGCAAAACAGAAGATAAAGTCACTTCGCTTGGCACTTTGCTCTGGGCTGAGCTCTGGGCTCTGCGCCTGCTGGGGAGAGCTGAGGCTGCTGGCTGAACNGTCTTTAATTACTTGAAGACTAATTTTAGAGCCTGTCTTCCTTCACTATTTAAGTTCTACTTAAATTCTAGTCAACTCATGCCAAAGAAAGACATAAATAGCTTGCAAAGTGTATCTGGTGAGTGTCCTAAGGTATATGAGAAGATGGAATTACCTGACACCATAGAAAAAGCCAGGTATTTTGCATTTGAACTGCAGAAGCTACTGTTATCCTGGGAGACTTCTGGGTTACCTAGTTAAATGTATGAGGTTAGTATACAGAAGTGTAGTGGAGTATGAATAGTGATATCTATTGATGTATGCTATATTAAATGTTCTGTAGCTAATATTTTCCTGCAAGTCTGTAGTAAGCTCTTATTGAAGCCAGCTTTTAAATACTTGTACCGTAAAATGAGATTTGTCTTGTTTTGGTGTGTCCCAAGTTAAACGAAATGTGTGAACTACTCTTATTACTTAGCAACTACTGGATCATAAACTTGGATTAGTTATGTAGTGTTTGGTATATGAGTTGACAGATGTGATATATGATGACACTTTATCTTTTATTGCTTGCACATACTACTTATTGGGAAAAGATGGGAGCAGTCCGTATGAACCGCAAGATGGGATTTCCGTTGCTTACCCAAATGTCTCTCATTCATTTGTTCATTTGCTATCAGTTATAGCAGATATATTGCTTCTTCAAGCCTGTCACACCAATAAATCATTTCAGATCGTATGCATTTGTACAGTGCCAAAGTGTACCATGAATTTTAAAGGAAAACTCTTATTTTCTTTTCAATCAGATGAGCAACGTGAAGAGACTGCGACCACGGCTCAGTGCTATTCTTTTTAAGCTGCAGTTTGAGGAGCAGGTGAACAACATCAAACCTGACATCATGGCTGTCAGTGCTGCCTGTGAAGAGATAAAGAAGAGTAAAAGCTTTAGCAAGCTGCTGGAACTAGTGTTGTTAATGGGAAACTACATGAATGCAGGCTCTCGGAATGCACAGACCTTTGGATACAATCTCAGCTCCCTATGTAAAGTGAGTTTGGAAATGTCCATGATGAGTATTACATTCACTTTTTCATTTGTTTTTGTTATGTTTTTGAAATTTGTTGTTAAGATACTTCTCCTGCAGTTAATATTATTTTTCCCCCAGATTCTTGGCATTAGTTAAGTGTTTGAGCAATACAACTAATTTTTGTACCATTTTCTTGAAACTGGCTTGCGTTTAAACTTTTAGAAGACTCCATTTTGAGGGAATAATACAAAAAAAACCCAAAGTCAAACTAAACAAGCTGATGGAAGGACCACATCACTATGATCATAGTAGTGCTATAGTCTCATGTGTGCAGACTGTCACATTTTAATCTTCTTGAATATGGTTGTTTTCTTTTTTTTAACACAAATTTTCTCAGCACCTGATTGTTTTTTATTGTTGCCTAGTTTCATCAGTTTCTGGTTTCTTCTAGTTTTCCTCATGTTTTCACACTCTCAACTTTTGCATAAGGTATATACCAGAAGACATCTATACTTCCCAGTGTTATTTTATGATCAGCTCTAATCCTAATTATCATCCCTTTATTTAATGTTGTTGTTTTTTGCCTGTGTCCTCTGGGAGATCACTGCAGGATCTGCAGAGTACACTTGTGTGTTATAACCCCTATGAGAAAGGACATATTTGGAAGTTTGTACTTTTTGTCTTCTTTTGGCTTCTTTATCTTTTTATACAAGAGAAAATACAGTATGTTAACTTCTGCCTCTTTAAAATAGTCACCCTTACCTTGCCATGTTTCAGAAGAATTCTGTCACTGTGATTCTTAAGTGTTGAATGTGACACCTGTAGCTTAAATATTCTTAGTGAATAATTTCTATACCTTCCCTTGTCTTAAGTAAATGTTTAAGCATGCATCAGACACCTCGACAGATATGGCATAGTTACATCATTAAATTAAAAGCACAATTTGTTAAGAAACGTTTAGAAGAAAGGTAGTAAAAGGTCTCTCTTCAATTGAGTGCATTTGTTTCTTAGGTATGATTTTACAAGAATCTGTTCTAGGCCTAGTTATATTCTCTGTATTTTAATGCACAAGGCAACAAAAAAAAAAAAGAGACATGAAAACAGTATGAAGGTAATTGTTACAGGTACTTTTGCAGGGCAGGGTCAAAATTAAAAACAAATCTTGAAACATAGTGTAAAATCTAGAAGATGAAAATTTTGAGGACTACCATGAAGGAAAAGAAACTGAAATGTGCCAATAAAGTAAGGACTGAATTCCAGAAAGCGAGCCTTAAATCCTGGCTAACTCTGCAGTGCTCTGGATTTAAATGCTTTAGTAATCTAGGATGTCCTGGTTCCTTAGATTTGCATACTTACAGGTTATTTAGCTTTACAAGAGGTAACCAACATTCTGTGGGAAAGGTAAAAAGTCTTTCTTAGTAGACCATCTATGTGCTACTTACTTGGTGCTGATAAGGTTTTAAGTGAAGTTTTGTCTGAATTACTGTAAAGCTTCTGAACTGAGAAAAAAAAAACGATTTTGTGTATCTAGTTTAGGAAAGAAAGGAGAAGAACATGAGAAAAAAAATCTGGACTGAGAAAAAACACATTTTATGTATCTAGTTTAGGAAAGAAAGGAGAAGAACATGAGGGGAACATAGCAGTGTCTTTTTGTTAATAATTTATGGTGAAGGCATTTGAATGTTTTCTCTGTAACTAACGTAGGAGTTGGAGTTGTTGGGTTTGTTTGGAACAAAAGAGGCTTACTTAATAAAGCTTTCTAACTGCAATTATAGTTAAGTAGTTGATAGACAAGAAGACTATGGAAAGTCTTAGAAATGCAGATGTACTAATCATTGTGATGCCACATTAAGGGCCAAAATAAGTAACATTTTGAATAGAGTGTTTAGTTAACTAGTTGGGAAATGTGTGCATGTTTCTTAGAATCATTCAGATGGGAAGGGATGTGAGTAAGATACCTAGTCTAATCTTCTGCTCAAGAGAAATACAGTAGGGGAAGTAGATGCAAATCTGTAAGGACCCAAAAAAGGTAATTTGCTCCCTATTATCAAAATAGTACAGTGTAATGTTGGTATTGTATCATGTTCCAGGATTGGAAGTGGTGATGCTGGCTTACTCCTTTCACAACTCTATTAAATTTGCATAAATATATATCAATAAATTTTGTTTGCATAAGAAATGTGCAACTGAAAAAACAAAATCCCAGCGACAAAGATCTCGTATGTATTTGATTTAGCTTTGCTTCATGCTAGTGCATAAATGCCATGGTGCTTAAAAACTTTTCTAGATGAAAGATAATACAGCCTTGGGTTTTGTGTGCTAGATGATCTTTAAAGGTTGCTTCCAAGTCAAATCACACTATGACTGGGAAAGAAATGCCAACTATTACAAATTCTGCCGGGAGGTGGAGCAGCTATGGCCACTTTAGAGATCATCTATAACATTTCAGATTTCTGCTGCTAGACCTAATCCCAGGCCAAGTGCAACCTGCAGTTCTTTGGAAGGTTGATACATTTTCAGAGAGAATCACTAGGAGTTTGCATTTATTATCCTGTGTGTATCGGGGTACTAGACACCAATTCCTAATGTACCGCGTCCAATTGTGGCCTCATTTAGGAAGTCCGTGAGTGCCAAGCCTTCACTGGTTATGACATTGTGTCTTACACAGACCGATCACTTTGTCTGGAAATACAGAGGTAAAACTATGTATGTGTAATTTTGGGGATTTTTCTTAACTATGTGTAATGTCTTGGTTAATGATTCGTCTGCTCTGTTCTGAGAATAATTAACTGGTTCAACTACTGAGAATATTAGTATTAAAACAGGAAAAAAAACCCACCCCAATCAATATTCCTTCAAGGCCCAGAACTAACTAGAAAGCTGTAAATTGCAGACTGCACAGTTGCCTGCACAGCAGTTTTCAGGAGAGGTTCAGCTCAAGAAATTTGCAATGGCATCAATTTTATCAGATATCCCAGGTTTCTGTAATACTTGAAGAAGATACAGTTTATCTGTTCTTCTTCATTGGTGCCCAAATATGCATGGGGAACTCTATGGACTGTCTGCTTTGCAGAAGACGGTTCCATATCTTGCCTTCTCCCTGCTCTAGTGGGAGGTGTCCCTGCCTATGGCAGGGGGTTGGAACTGGATGATCCTTGAGGTCCCTTCCAACCTAAACCATTCTGTGATTCTATGATTCTGTGCATCATGTAGACTTGAACTGTAATAGCTCTTCAGCATCAGAGAGCATGTGTGCATATTCTCAGAAGAGAGATATGATATTGGTATGCCAATACTCAGTTGTTTATGAAATACTGATCTATTAAAATTCTGTGCATGTTTATAACAATGTTTTACTTTTCAAACTAACTTTTGTTAACTACATGTCTTTTCAAGCAGTGTCATGCCATAATAATTTTGGGTGATCCTTCAATTACGGACATTTCTCACTGAGACTCCTAGTACAGTAGGAGTAACTTAACATTATAGCACTTCATATCATAATGAATGTCGAGTATTATTTCTTAATTTTGATATATATTTATTCCATTTTCCATTTCCTTTCAACAGAAAGAACAGTGTACCTTATTATTTAGATATTATTATTTTGATATTTGAAAGTAATTGCTAGCTTTTTACAGTAGAGTGTGAAATATCAACCTCAGTGATAAGCATGATCCAATATTCTTCATTTTGCTTTACACATCATATAAAAAAAAACCTCAAACAATATACTCTAATTTGTTTTTTAAATCAGATCAATAAAATGCCCTTTAAATGATTTCTGAGGAGAAGCATAAAAAGTGTGAAAATCTCTTCATGAGAAATTTGCAGTCATGGGAAAACTGCAGTAATATATATTTTTTTTAATAAATAAATGTGTATGATTTAAATTGATCTCCCTCTCAGTACTTTATTCAGGAGTAATCTCCATATGGCTCTGTGTCTGGTTTTCAGTCTTCTTCGGAAAGGAAGGTAGCTTTTCTTTTCTGCCCTGTTGCTCAGGTTACCCTTACTGCATTGCTGATAACATGTTTTTTTTCATGATAATCAAACTAAAGAACAATCTGGAATCTGAAACAAATTAACTTGAGTTTTCTTCTTGTTTAGTGCTGGCTGTAATATTGCACTGATGCCTTTTCTCTCGATTTTCAAGTGTCTAAGTCTGTGTGCAGTTGTGGCAGCCCTATAGCGTGTGTGTGTACTTTATATGTGTCTGCCTACGTGTGTACATTTCCTGTTAAACTGTTTTATGCAGAAAGTTTTTAAATAGTGAAGAAACAAGTGAGATGTCATTTACTGTTCCCAAAACTCAGGTGATTTAAAAGACTAGCTCGAATAGGACACTACAGCAGAAACATATAACTTCATGTTTATAAATATGTAAAGGGTGAGCGCCAGGAGGATGGAGCTCTGTGATGCCTGATGACAGGACAGGGGGCAATTTAAATTGCATTTTAAAAAGAGAAGTGTGCACTATTCTTGAGTACAGAACTCAGATACTGCATATAACTTTAAAAAAAAATAGTGTGATCTTTCTAGGGGTGTTAGCAAGGAGGAAAATGAAACTACTACTTAGAATTCTGTAAAAGAGTTATGCCATTTCACCAGTTTGTTCTTGCATTTCTTAGGTTCACAATTAGCAATACACATTAATTATCAAAATAATAAGAAGTTATCTCATTCTCGGTGTTTTAACATCTCTTTTTTTCTCTTTAGCTGAAGGACACAAAGTCAACAGATCAGAAAACAACATTGCTCCATTTTCTTGTAGAAGTCTGTGAAGAAAGATATCCAGATGTCCTGAATTTTGTTGAGGATTTTCAGCATTTAGATAAAGCAAGTAAAGGTTTGTATAACTAACTTCAAGTTTGAATTGAATGTATTTCAATGTCTTTTATATGAGATGATGCTTATTTAGTAACTGTTTTAAAAATGTTTATTAATAGTCTGTATTTCTGATCAGTAATTTAAGCTGCTGCATGTGATATTTATTGTTCAGTCCACTGCCATTTGCTACAGGACTTCCCCATTACATTCCTGCTGACATACTTTCTATGATCATTGTCCAAAACAGATTTCTTTTAAAAGTTCTTTTCTATCAACAGACCTTAAACTCTTTCCAGTTTTCAATCTGTTATTTGGGAAGGATAGTACAATCACTCACTGTCTTTTTAATTCAGAAATGCAGGAAGGCTACTGTACAGTCAATTAGGGTTATTTTACTTATAGTTTTTCTCTAAACCTGAATCAGAACAATTTTGTCTTTTCTGCATGTATGTTTTTAATGCAGCAGTAGCATTAGAAGTCTGGACTAATAAATTTCTCATTTTCACTGCTTCATCATGCAGCATATAGCATTGTACATCTTGGTGTAAGCAGCAAGGGCTTTTTTTTCAGTTAATTTCTTAATTGATAGTGCCTTCTTCATAATTTATCACAGCTTAAGTAATTTAAACTGACTGAGCATGGAGTTAGAAATTGATGCCACCTCGGTACTGTCCTATTTTTGCAGGAAAAGAAGATTGGATGGGCTGTCTCAGTTAGTAATTTTTTGTTTAGTTTATGTCAGTTTGGAGAATATCACTATTTATCTCTACTGCTTTGTACAGGGTTACTTTTATACCTCAGTCAGTTTCTGTGCCACAGACTACAGCTTTGCAAAACCCACTCCTGAACTTGTGATAGTGGTCACGCATATACAGTTACACAGTGCACTTTCTGTTGTCATGGTTCTTAAAGTTTCCAATTTTAGTTGGTGCATTGTAAACACTTGGAAGTTCAAGTATTTTTAAATAGCTGTCAAATGCTGCAAGGCTTTCATCTCACTCTTTGTACTTTTGTAGTAGGAGTTTCTGCTGCATACAAATTTAGTAGTATGCATTTTTTTCAGCATCAGTTGGCCACTGATTTTCACATTTGTTTTTCATTACTAGGAAGTTATTCACAGAATTGTCAGGATTGGAAGGGACCTCAAAGATCATCCAGTTCCAAACCCCCTGCCCTGGGCAGAGGCACCTCACACTAGATCACGTTGCCCAGAGTCCCATCCAGCCTGGCCTTAAAAAGCTCCAGGGATGGGCTTTCCACCATCTCCCTGGGCAACCTGTTCCAGTGTCTCACCACCCTCATGGTGAAGAAGTTCTACCTAACATCCAATCTGAATCTACCCACTTCTAGTTTTGCTCCATTCCCCTAGTCCTGTCACTACTCAACATCCTAAAAAGCCCCTCACCAACTTCGTTGTAAGCCCACTTCAGATACTGGAAGGCCCCAATAAGGTGTCCTTAGAGCCTTCTCTTCTCCAGACTGAAAAGTCCCAACTCAGTCTGCCTTCATAGGAGAGGTGCTTCAGCCCTCTGATCATCCTCATGGTCCTTCTCTGGACACGCCTCAGCATGTCCATATCTTTCTTGTAATAGAGGCCCCAGAACACAACATTTAAGGTGAGATCTTAGCAGAGTGGAGTAGAAAAGGAGAATCAGCTCAACCTGTTGGCCACTCGTCTTGGTGCAGTTGAATTCTGTTTATCTGCCAGAAAAACTAAAATCTTTTATCAACAGTGTAGTCAGTCATCTTATATGCTGCTGATTGTCTTCTGGAAAGCTTCTGAATTATGAAACATGATTCAAAGAGCAAACAGTAAAATTATCAATGATTCCAAACTTTCTGTTCTTTTTTAGCTACCTGCTATTGATTAGATGAATTTTTGATCTCACTCAGTAGGATGGAAATCAATGATCATGTTTTCAAGTTTATATATTGAATTTACTTCAGTGTATGATGAGATGCATTTTGCATTTCTGTTTTACTGTATGAAAAAGACAAAGGCTTAAGCTGTTTTTAACAGATCAATATGTCAAAGCATTTGTTTATACATATTTTTCCTACCTGCAAAACCCTAGTTTATTTTGAAAGATTCCTTCTGTACTGGAGTTTTGGAAAATCCAACACATCCCAAAGATTGCAGCTTGTGGATCTGGGTTGTTTTTTTAACCTTTTAGTACTTTTTCAGAAGTGTGTATTTATGAAGTAAGTTGACTTTCTGTGCACCAACATTTGCAGATTAAACTTTTAATAAAATGGCTAGTTTTGCTTTGCCTTACAAAAAAGCCAGGTCAAAGATATCAGTAAATCTCTGGTTGTGATCAACCATATCCAACATGCTGAACTTACCTGGTCTGATGTAACTTAATGATAGGCTGATAACGGCTTACAAATTGACCAAGAATAATTTACATTGAGACTTCTGCTGTGAGCTGGGAGACAGAGCAGGTATCACAGGGCATCTTTGTGGTTTCTAAGGAGTGTAATAGAGAGGAAGTCATTAAAAGTCCTGCTGATCATCTAGTCAAATACACTTCATCATGAAGAAATACTGGTTGTGTAGAATGGAATTTGGGTATCAATGTCTTAGAGCATCGTCTTCATTCCAAGATACTGTACTTAGTGCTTAACAAGAATAATCTGTCCTGAACTGTATTTATTTGAGGCAGTTCAGACTTGCAGTAAATTGGGAAAAACACTGGATCCAAAGATTACATCTAAGGCTTACAAGATGCAGGTACTGAAGAAGGAAAGAAATCAGCGTGGGTTCTTCCTGTCATTCAGGAGGAAGGTTCTGTTTGCATACATTCTTTTTTATAGGTCAGAGTTGTTGGTGAGGGACATAACGTCATTCTTTTCTGGTTTTGTATCATAGTAATTGTGCTAGTTTGAGCCTAGCTAGCATGTTTTGGTGAGAAGAACTAGATGATAGGCTGTAAAATGAAAACAATGGTGAGGTCTACTTCCCTCACAGTCTTGCTGGGATGTGTAAAGAAGAAAGGCAAAACAAAGATTACTTCACTTGCTTCTTCTCTTCGCTGGGGAGCTTTGCCTGCTGGGGAGAAGCTGAGGCTGCTGGCTGGACTCCATCTTGCTTTCTAACCTCACCCTCCTTTTGCTTGGCTGCTTCACCTTGCTTTTTAACCCTCTTGGCCGAACCTCCATTCTTCCTTAGGACTGGGGTAAGGTTGAGAGGGGTAGGGGGAAGGTGAGGGGTGGTTGAGAGCCCCTCCTGGGGACTCAGGTTTCTGGGAGGGGAATTGTGTTTGTATTACCTTTTTTTCCCTTGTATATTTCTGTCTATAACTGTATATACTGTAAATATCTGCTTGTAAATCGTGCCAGCTGTAAATATAAGCTTCATTCAAAAGTTCCAGAGCCGACTGAGTCTAGTCTGGGTAATTTCTAAAAGTGTGGGGGGGTGGGGGACACTCAAACCATCACAGTAATGTTCAGCATTCTTCCTTAATTTCATTAAATATTGTCTAGTAATTGTTATACAGTAAGTTGTTAACATAGCTTGCAGGACTTTAAGAGCAGTGACAAGGTCTGTTGTGAAGCTTGCATGTATTTTGCAGATGACAAAACATTCACAGTATGTAAATTAATTATTGCAATTGTAATTTACTTCAGATTATTTGATTTTTTTTTTTAATTTTGTGCTAAAGTTTTAATTTCTGCCTTTGTAATACTAGAACTAGGCTTAATTCACTGTTACAGTACATGAATTAAAGATACCTTTTTGCTTTGAAGTATAACAAATCCTGTTTTTTAAGTGTTCTTAGATCAGCAGGAGGAGCTTTCATTGCTGCTAATGAGCTTACTGATATGACAGTTCCTGAAGATTCATATAATTACAGCTGTCTCTTCTTTTAAAAATAATGAGTTTTCTGCTTTACTATTAGTATTCCAGACAAGAAATATTTTGGTAATTTAGTGCACTTTACTAATTTATTATTTTATGATCTTCTAAAGATTTATGTTGCATTTATCCAAGCTGCTGTTTTCATTTGACTCTAACTTACACAGACCTTACAGGTAACTGTGTAGAGAGTCTTCCTTTTGTATTGCTTTAACAGTATAAAAATGCAGGGTTTCCTTGCTCTAAAAGTTGTTAACTCATTGTCACTCTACAAGTAACTTAGCAATTTTCTCATTTTTGAAACCTCAATCTTTTTTTTTCATAGATAAGTAATGTCACCTTTTTTAAAAGCTAGGAACCAAACTGTAAATGTGAAGTTTAATGTATGTTCATTAAAAAAAACCCCACAGAATGGCCTCAACTACAATATCTAAAACCATTAAGACAGCATGAGAGAACAATATTATTATTTTGTTAGCCTGGAGAAGAGGAGGCTCAAGGGTGACCTCATTGCTGTCTACAACTACCTGAAGGGAGGCTGTAGCCAGGTGGGGACTGGTGGCTTTTCCCAGGCAACCAGCAACAGAACAAGGGGACACAGTCTCAAGTTGTGCCGGGGGAGGTCCAGGCTGGATGTTAGGAGGAAGTTCTTGCCAGAGAGAGTGATTGGCATTGGAATGGGCTGCCCAGGGAGGTGATGGAGTCGCTGTCCTGGAGTTGTTCAAGAAGAGCCTGGCTGAGGCACTTAGTGCCATGATCTAGTTGACTGGCTAGGGCTGGGTGCTAGGTTGGACTGGATGATCTTGGAGGTCTCTTCCAACCTGGTTGATTCTATGATTCTATGATATATATGCTATAAGAAAACTATAATTCATCAGGGGTTTGTTTCTGTTACAGAATTAATAAAAGTCTGTGACAAATCTCTCAGTAGTACTGAATAACATGCTTTGTGCTATGGAAAGCATGTAATGTTTTAGCAATTTATGATACCATATTATAGGATGCTAAGCAACAGAGAAGGTTATAGAATAAATATTTGGTGGTGAAATTCAGTACTTACACTGGAAGACTATTCCAAGTTCTAAATCGTGTGAAAGACATTCTTATACAAGACTAGGAAAGCATGTTATTTTTCAGATGATGTGTTTTGGAAGTATTTGAAGATAACTTGATTTTTAATCTTGAAAATTTTAGGCATAGACATATATATGCAAATGCATATCTATTTTCTAGACATGTACCTTTCAGGCTGTGAAAATGTGCTACTCTAGCACTTTATGTGCCATACCAGAGGCATTAAATATTTTCAAAGGAAAGTATGTGGTATTGTGGTTTGAGTACACCTTTAAATATTTCTACAGTTTTATGGGAATTTAAGTTTTGCACTCCTGGTCTATACCTGTAATGGATCAACAGCTCTTGATTTATTGCGATACCACTGGGGTTTGAACAGGATTGAGCAGAATGGAGCAGAACTGAATAGTCTGAGAAAATAAGCAGAGTAAGCAGGGTAAGACTTAGGTCATTGTGATAAGGAGGCACATTTGCAGAAAGGTGGCCTTGGGAGGCTAGCAGAGAAGATGAGAAGGTTCTGAGCTGTGCGAGGAGGGCAGGCTGGTCAGCCCTGGGAACGAGAAAATGTTGTGGCTAGCTGCGCAAAGGGGGATTAAGGGGGGTAGTTGGTCAGGTCTGCCTCTATGCAGGTGGACAGCCAATACTCTGCTATGTAAGCCTATCAGAAGTACATGCCCTTGTACTGAATCCACAATATAAGCACCACGCTTAGCTTCAATAAAGGGATTGGCCACCTATGTACCATATTAGTATGAGTCCGTGTCTTTCCCACTACCGCGTGGCCTAAGTGAGGCCAGCTCAACAGGATACAAGTCCCATGTTCCTTTCTGAACTAACTCAATGTAATGAAAACAAATAATTAGTTTCTTGAGGTTTTGTTTGGGGTTTTTTTTAGGAGGGTTGTGTGTGTGTGGAGGGGGGGTATTTTGCTTTGGATTTTTTTTTTTTGGTTGGTTGGTTTTGTTTTGTTTCTTGTTTTGTTGTTTATTTTCTGAGAGTACACACAGTGGATAAAAGCTCCACTGAAAAGCAGATGGAACATGTGCAGTGCTGCTAAGTATATATTGCAAATCATAGAATCCACCAGGTTGGAAGATACCTCCAAGATCATCCAGTCCAACCTATCACCCAGCCCTAGCCAGTCACCTGGACCATGGCACTAAGTGCCTCATCCAGTCTTCTCTTGAACACCTCCAGGGATGGTGACTCCATCACCTCCCTGGGCAGCCCATTCCAATGCCAATCACTGTCTCTGACAAGAACTTCCCCCTAATATCCAGCCTAGACCTCCCTCGGCACAACTTGAGACTGTGTCCCCTTGTTCTATTGCTGGTTGCCTGGCAGAAGAGACTGGCCCTCACCTGGCTACAGCCTCCCTTCAGGTAGTTGTAGATAGCAATGAGGTCACCCCTGAGCCTCTTCTCCAGCCTAAACAACCCCAGCTCCCTCAGCCTCTCCTCATAGGGTTTGTGTTCCACGCCCTTCACCAGCTTTGTCACCCTTCTCTGGACAATTTCCAGTACCTCAACATCTCTTGAATTGAGGAGCTCAGAGCTGGACACAGTTATTTATATGTGTTATTTCTTCTAATGCTTATGGCTTTAAGTTTTGCACAGTGCTCTTCTCTTGCCAGTAATTTCAAGATATGGTTATGCAATGAACTGCTAAAATGTAAGTGAAATATTATTTTTTCAGAGTGTAGAAGTATGTGCATCTCTTGTAACCAGGACTCAGCAAATCAAATATTAAGCAAAAGACTGAGTATTTCCACATTGTAATCAAAGCAACATTTCAGTTTCTAATATGATATTAAAGTGTATCAAGAGTTCATGCAAGTAGCTTTCTTTTTTGCAGTGATCCAACAGTAAAGTATGATTGCAAATCCGTAGTGTAGTCCGTGAGCCCCCAGTTGTTTAAACATATAGACAGTTTGATCTGTAGACAGATCAGGATTTGGGTGGAACTGCTCAATACTTTCAACTTCATATTTCACAGTATCACANTCCTCGTAGGGCTTGTGCTCGAGGCCTCTCACCAGCCTCATCGCCCTTCTCTGGACATGCTCAAGCATCTCGATGTCCCTTCTAAACTGGGGGGCCCAGAACTGAACACAGTACTCAAGGTGTGGTCTAACCAGTGCAGAGTACAGGGGCAGAATGACCTCCCTGCTCCTGCTGGCCACACCATTCCTGATGCAGAATTCAACAACTGCGTATGAATATATAGCTGTTACTGAGAGTTTTCATTGCCGTGTAGTGTTTTAAGTGACAGTGAGGTTAAGACAAAAGAATATGTGTACTCTCTTGGGGAAAAAATCAGATACCTGCTGAAAGGAAGTTATGCAGAAATCAGTTGCAAGAGGACCCTTGAAATGATGGAAAGGGCAACAGAATAGACAAGCTGAATACTTCGTGCAGATGCGTAGACTCTTGAAGGTGAGAAAACTCAATTTTAATGAGTAGGGAGGTGTTGTAAGTGCATATATATGTACGTACTAGGGGACTGAGTACAAAAATCCTTCTTCATTGTCCACCAATTATACTTTAGTATGCTCATATTCAAATTCAAAAGAAGAGAAAATTAATTAAATCCTGCTTAGAGAACTACTTTTTTGTGTGCAGCTGGAATCTGTTTTGGCTGCAAAAGCGAAAGTCCAAGGGCTCAGAAGGCAATGGTATTGTGAGAGCTTTGAGGAAAAAGGATTTTAACAAGAGCATTGTATATGTACACAGAGAAAAAAAGGGGGAAAAAAGGCAAGAAAGCTAGGAAATGGCTGTAGAAGACAAGAAAAAATGTCATCTTGGGAGAAAAAAATCATAAATATTGTATTTTCAGTCTTCTGTAACACTGAGTGAGTATATCCAGCTAGATGTTTTTCAGCTGTTAATGGATATTTCAAGGCTTTGCTGATATTTACAGAAACCTTCTAGTACTTTGCCTCTGGAATATTTCTTTGTTAGCAGTCTAAAACCATCTGACAATACAAGAGTTTATTTAGTTGGGTTTGAGCTATGTTTTTAGTCTATATTTTTTCATTTCACTTTAGTTTTATTGCTGCATCAATAATATGTTGCTAGTTTTAAGGAACTGTTTATCAGGCTCTTTCCACCAGTCCAGCATTAAGTTCAAATGGCAAAAGTAATAATGTATTTTCACATTAATTTTTGTATATTCATTTTGTGTAGTTTTCTGAGTCAGAGTAGATATCAGCTTGTCGCCATCACTCTCTCCCTTCAGAATACAGGGACAGGAGTAGCATAAGGGAAGCAAAATACAAGGGAGGCAAGAAGAAAACTCTCTTAATTTGGGGATTGTGACCATCTGTCCAAGAAGATTGTCATATGAGTTGGGCAGCATGTAGGATTTCTGACATACCTGTGGAGTTAAGTGGCAAAAGGCTTATAGCAAGAGAAATGAGAGAGCACACAATTAGTGTTGTTTTGCTTTGAATCATTATTTCTAAGATTTAGGATAAAACAGGTATAGCTTCAAAACTATGAGACATACTGCTTTAATTTTAAGGAAGGATAGTGGTCTGGAGGTGAAGGAGACAGGATCTAAAGGTGTCCATAGAAATTTGTTGAAAGAAAAAAATCATTGTACTGTATTCTTATTTTGTACATGCCAGTTTCTGTTTCTACATTCTTAGATATCTGAGATATGTAACTAAAAGTTCAGTAAGTACATTTTTTTACTAAGTTTTACTGCAGCTATATTAATAATTGTGTGACTACAGAATATTTAAGAAACCTAAGAGTAAGGAAAATTTTTGACAATTACAGATCTCTATCTGACCTTGTTGAGATAAAAATTTAAAGTGGAGAGCAGGATAAAATATAGGGGAGGATGAGAGTAGCATGAAATAAAGGTTAATTTATTGGTAGTAGATCAGTCTGTTAGCTTTGACTACTTTTTTTTTTCATACTTAACCCATGACTTCTGTGTTGACTTTAGGAGAGTATTCAGTGTTATGTAAAATGGGAGTATGGAGAATATTCAGTAGAATTAAAAGTAGAAGGAACAAAGCATTGTCTAAAAATGATTATATAAAAAAAATCATATTCAACCAATGAGCATATCTGACAAAGGGTTAGACAGCTTTGCCAACTAAGAGGGGGATTCAGCTGTCATCACTGACTGAATCCTGAGGAAGCAGAGCAAAAGAAGTGAAAATCAATAGTGCGAAGTACAAGATCATACATCTTGATACTGTAATAAGGGCTTTGGTAAAGAAAAAAAGGCTATTTTATCATAAGATAATCAGATAAGGTATTTCTGGTAGAACTGTGGAAATAGTAATGCAAAAATAAAAGGGGCTGGTGAGTCACCACCTGAAATACTGTGCAGAAAGGTTTTAAACCAAGCAGGTGAAAAGGCTTGTGGAAATAGATTCTATTATTAAGAAACCTGAATGAAGAGAGGAAAATAAGAACAAAGATGTTTTAACTATGGAAAGCAGAAGATGAGGAAATTTAATCCTTGCCTATAAAAATACTGTGAGCCTTTATGAAAAAAGTATGTGAGGATTCAGAGTGTGTAAGTGAGAGAGCGTTCAGGCACACATTTATTATGTTCAATGAGCAGTTGGGTTTTGTGGGCTTACTAACATTCAAAACCCCAGTCTTTGACGGTGTTTCCAAATGGAAACTCATATCAATTGCTAACTTCAGTTTAGCTGGGGTTTCATATCTGAATCCTCACAGGATTAGGGGTCAAAATTAGGGATGTTTTAAATTTCTTTTTTTTATATTATCTCATTCTTCTGTGTCTCTTCAGATTTTATATCATGTATTCCAGGGGGGCAGTATGGAAGGATGGCAGGTATTTTATGTGAGCTTTTTGTTGGAGAGCTGCTTACGTTTACATAATTGATGGGTTTTTTTCAGCTGTTTTTGCTGACCTGTAAGTCAAAGACAGTAGTACCAGCACCATGTGAGCTTGCCTCTGCTTGAGTCTGTCCCAGAAATACAGCCTTAAAGGAAAATATAGCTAATAGCTGTTCACTGCTGAAATGGAAGGAATATTGAATTTTTAAATTCAGGAACAATTTAAGATCATGACAGAGGTGGAAAAAAAACCCAAAACATTGGAACAAGAACATTTAACTGTTCAATATCAAAAGAACTGAAGCAATAAAAATAAAAATTGGTTTTGCTGGAAGCAAGAATTCTAAAATCTCTTGCTTGCAGTCTCTTAATCAGCTCTAGGCAGTGGGTTTCTAGGCTTGTTTTGTTTTTCTTTTATATAGCTAAACAATGTATGTATTACTCAGCAGTTACCTGCAGTTCATGTAGAGAATTTTCTAGCAGGTTGCATTTTTTAATCTAGTTTTGGTTTGGTTTTAAGCCTGGGAAACAGCCTTTCTTGGGAAACAGCCCTTAAAACCAAAGGGGTTCAGGAAGGCTGGACCTACCTCAAGGAAGAACTCTTGAAGGCGCAGGAACAGGCTGTCCTCATGATCCGTAAGATGAGCTGGTGAGAGAGACAGCCTTTTACAATCAGGTTACCCACCTGGTGAATGCGGGGAAGGCTGTGGATGTAGTCCACCTGGACTTCAGCAAAGCCTTTGACACCATCTGCCACAAGCAGCTCCTGGCAAAGCTGGCAGCTTGTGGCTTGGACAGATTCACTCTGAAGTGGGTGACTTTATTTTAAAATCAAGTTTGTTTCTGAAACCTGTGAAGATTGAAACATGTATGTGGTCAACATTCTCAGCTTCTGATTTTCAGTCTACTTTCTTTACTAACTGAAGCCAGCTGACCTACCTGGTGATGATTTGGACTTACCAGTCACTGAGTGAAAATCTACCAAGTCTTAGCATAAAATTGGAAAAGAGTGTACAGCTGTTAAAACTGTGATTATAAACCAAATGATGAGTTATAAATTGTAATACAAACTTACATATATATTTCCTTATTCTTGTTTAGAAAAGTTGATTGTCTCTACATCATTTGGGATTATTTTTTTTTTAGGTTACATTAGCATTTTTACAGGTTGCCATTGATCATTTTAGCATTATGTTAACCTTTGTGCTATGAATGGAATTGTAGTTGCTATGCAACATTTTACTCTAGTTGTTGGGGGACTGTGCCAGGTTTCTGTGAGATAAATAAGTCTTCAGTTTGTGTGTCTTACATTTCCTAACACATTACTCAATGAATGAAATTATGGATCCACTACAAGTCTGAGTAACATCACAGGGCCACAGACTTCCTCTAAAGGGTTTTTAGGTGTAGTTTAAGTTTATCTTTCGAGGGGAAAAAAAATCAAGCCAATTAGAATAAAATTCAGAATATGTTCTTATTTATATATTGTGATGGTTTGGGAGTTACACCCCCCCACACACATACACACTTAATGAAATCACCCAGATTAGACTCAGCTTACTGGAATTTAAGGAATGAAGCTATATTTACAGCTTAGCACAATTATACAAGCACACATTTACAATACACATGAATATTTACAGTTATATACACATTAAAATTAATACAGAAACACAATACCTTTCCCAGAAATCAGATTGCCAGGAGGCTCCCGACCCAAACTTCCTCCCTCTCTTTTCCTCCCTTCAGAAATAACCACATCAGTCCCCGTATATCTCATGTGATAAATCTGCAAAGATCTGAGGTGTGATGTCAGAAAGATGACAAGGAGGTTAGAGATTAAAAAAAGGGTTAGTTTGGATTAAAGAGTTAAGGCAGAGGCAGCCACACAGATCCAGACCACCAGAGAGGAGCAGAGCTGAGAGCTGAGAAGTGTGTGAGAAGTGAGTGTCTTATTTTGACTAGTTGCGTTTCTCAGCAGAAAAATTAGTGATATAGGGTACTGCAGGTTTTTTTTTCCTTTCTTCTCACAGCTAAGGATTTAATTTCTCTCAGTAAAATATTCCAATTAGCCTCAAACCAGCACAGATCTGTTGTTCATATGGAACATATTTAAATGTTGATTACTTCATGAATAATCAGGAAATATGTTTTAACTGGTTACAATAATATAAATCCAGGACACAATACAAGGCAATAGAAGTTATCCTCAGCTTACTCTTAGGATCTTATGTATTAATCAGCTATTACTGATTAAGTGTTTAGCTTCTATGCATTGCCTTAAATGGGTGAAAGCTGTCTTTCTCATTTTCTGATCAAGAAAATATGTTCTTTTTTAGTTTCTTCTTTAAATCCCTGATGTTTCATCTCTGCTCTTTTCCCCACATCCCTGTTTTACTCTGCTGTGCCTTCTCAAGTGTTTGCACTTCCCACCAGCTTAACAAACATTACTGCTCTGACAAATTACTTTGTTTTTTTTTTTTAACCAGGCATTTGCTTTCAAACTAGGGAACCAAGTCTTAGGTTTCATGTGTAGGTGGTCATTAGCCACATTTTATCTATCACAGAGTTACAGAATGTTTTGAGGGTCTTACTTTCTTCATGATCTTCCATACCAGTGGTCCTATTTTCTGTTTTAACAGAATGAGATTGAAGAAAAGCATTGTGATTCTTGGAGTAGCTTCAAAACTTTGGTTAGTCAGAAGAGACAGACTAGCATATGTATACCTGAGGTTATTTAAGACAGACTGTTAATTGCAGTGCAAAACATTAGGCATAAAAAGAGACAAAATGCAATGTTTAAACAGCATACATCTAATCAGAATTAGACAGCTGCCTGAGTGAGAGGAACTGCGCATTGTAGAGTGACCCCCTCATATTGTAATTTGGTCAATGTGCTTATGTTTCAGAATTTAATCTGTAGAATGCTGAACTGAGTAAGCTTTTAACATGTATTTTACAAACAGTTTCTGGTTTAAAGTGTTAACAGATGAATGTTCTGTGTTTTAGTGTCAGCAGAAAACCTGGAGAAGAGCTTGAAGCATATGGAGCAGCAACTCCAACAGCTTGAGAAGGATTTGCAGACTTTTCCCATTCCTGAAGATAAGCATGATAAGTTTGTGGCAAAAATGTCAATATCCTTTGAAACAAAAAAATATACAATCAGAAGTAATTTAACTGCATTACCATCAGTTTTAAATTTCTTTGCATAACTTCTGTTTAGTCTGTAGCATTTATTGGTGAAAAATGCAACTCTCTTTTTTTCATCTAGAGCTAAATACATGAACAGTTATAAAAGATTCATTGGTACTGGTAGAATGAGGAGAAAAATCCATCCTGTCAGGCTTGACACTATATGTAACTTTATTAATGTAGTGAAAAAGTATTTATAACAAGAATGTTAAGCACTTCACTTTAATGCTATTTTTTTATGTGAGAATATCTTAGAAACAGATGTCTCACCCTGTGTTTACCTGTTTTCTAAGGCATGCCTTACCGCTGTGAATGGTTTTGTAGATGCAATCACAAAACCAAAAACTTCTTTTATTTCAGAAATGAGATTCATAGCATATGAAAACTGGTTTCTGGTCTTACTTTTGCCAAAATTTCTTTCATCCTTTTTCTTACTATTTCTTATTTGTTCCAATTCCTGCAGTCAACTTAACTGCCTGTCTCTCTCATAAGAAAGCCTTGTGACATGAAGATACTTAATTAAAGCAGAAGAACTCCAATCTTTCACCTAAACCTCCCTACCAGATGATGGTCATATATACTTGACACTGAGACTAATCTGGAAGCTGAAATAGCAGATACAGAGACAGGTTGAGATTTTCTCTGCAGGCACAGTTAGGTTATTACCTAGCTGGAAGACTACTTTGTTATGTACAAAGGCAGGGGGACTCAGGAGACATTTCTCTTGATTAATCTCATACTGTTGAATAAAAGATGGCAAGGAACCCTGAGGCCAAGTGGATATACTGGTTCTTAGTACATCAGGGCCAGTTTCCTCTTTGGTAGACTAGCTGCAATCAAAGTGTTTACAACTTTGCTTTAGGCCTTCTCTGGACTCTGTGGGTTATCTGTAACCTTTCAATATTGTTGGTGAGGTTGTTGTGTTGTTGTTGTTGCTGGCTTTTTATATTCCAGCTCAATGTGGTTTTGAGAGATACATTTGAGCCTAGCAGCATGGTGTCTCTTTACTACAAAACACAAGCTTTGTCCCTGAAGAAGCCAGTAGCATAATAGGAGAACTAAGAGAAGTCCTGAAGGCAAGAAAGAAAACATTATATAGGAAGTTAGAGGAAAGAATATCCATGATAACATTCTTAGAAATATTTCTAGCATATATAAAATCTGTGTTTGCTTAAGAAAGTAGCATGGAGTCTAGGAAGTTAGGAATGGGAAGCACTTATTGAGCCTATGAAAAAGTACAGATTATTAGTGCAAAATAGTTACAGAGCTGGCACTTAAAATACCTTGTTAACGGTTGCAATTTTAAGCTGATGACTAGGGCTTGAAGTAGCAGATAATTTAGTGCACAGCTTTCTTTAGAAGTGTGGTTATAAAACTTTCATACCTATAAAACACCTGTGAGAGAAATTAGCAAAATTCAGTTGTGAATGAGCAAAGAACACCCTGAAGAAACTGACTTTACTTAAGAAGGAGAGCACAGAAAAAAATAAGCTGAGGAATAACTATGTACTTCTGTACTAATGTTACACATCTAAAATAAAATAATGGTTATGTAGGATGACTAATTTATTTTTTTTTATTACTGACTTACTGGACTTAGAATCACAGAATCAGTTTGGTTGGAAGAGACTTTTAAGGTCATGGAGTCCAACTCTTAACCCAGCACTGCCAGATCACCATTAAACCATGTCCTTCAGCACCACATCTTCATGGCTTTGAAACCACTCCAGGGACAGGAACTCCCCCTCTGACTTTAGGCAGCCTAGGTCAGGCCTTGACAACTCTCAGGAGGGAAGAAATTGTTCCTCATGTCCAACCTAAACCTCCCCTGGGGCTACTTGAGGCTGTTTCCTCCTGTCCTATCACTCATTCCTTGGGAGAAGAGGCCGACCTCTGCCTGGCTCCAACCTCCTTTCAGGGAGTTGTAGAGAGCAATGAGGTCTCCCCTTGGCCACCTTTTCCCCTGAACAATCTCAGGTCCCTCAGCCGCTCCTCACAAAACCTGTGCTCTAGACCCTTTGGCAGTTTCATTGCTCTTCTCTGGATCTGTTCCTGCACATCAGTTGGAGTGAGGGGCCCAAAACTGAACCCAGTACTCCAGGTGTGGCCTATCCCTGCCCTAGTCCTGAAGAACCTTTCTCCACTGCCTGAGTGTGGAAGGTTGTAAATTATGTTTAAGACGATAAGTCACAGTTGTGAAAAGTTTAATCAAGGTCAGATAGTGTATAGGTGGACTTTGTCAATAAATACAATAACTTTTCTAAGGTTTAAAATTCTATCCCTACATATGAAGGGCATTAAATCAGTTTACTGATTGCCTAAAAACGATCTCTAGAGAGCATCTTAACAAATGCAAAGCAGGATGTACACATTGTCTTTTTTGAGCATTTCCAAACCTGTAACCCTGCCAGAGAAGAAGTGGATTCTCAGTGTATGCCAAGAAGATTAGCCATAGCCATAAAGTGGAATTTGTCCTTTGCATCAGTTTTCTGTAGGGGGAACTTCAGTTGACACAGAATCATAGAATCGTAGAATCATAGAATGGTTTAGGTTGGAAGGGACCTCAAGGATCATCCAGCTCCAACCCCCTGCCACAGGCAGGGACACCTCCCACTAGAGCAGGTTGCTCAAGGCCTCATCCAGCCTGGCCTTAAACACCTCCAGGGAGGAAGCATCCACAACCTCCCTGGGCAACCCGTTCCAGTGTCTTACCACCCTCACTGTAAAGAACTTCCTCCTAACATCCAGTCTAAATCTCCCCTCTTCCAGCTTAAACCCATTCCCCCTCGTCCTAACATTACTAGACCTTGTTAATAGTCCCTCCCCAGCTTTCCTGTAGGCTCCCTTCAAATACTGGAAAGCCACTCTAAGGTCTCCTCGAAGCCTTCTCCTCTCCAGCTGTGCAATATCTTGAATGGAAGGATGGTCTCAAATGAAGCTCATTTTTTGAAAGGAAAATATAACATAAATAGCAATAAATTTCTATGAGTAACCAGGAGTCACAAAAGGCTTTAAAAAAATAAATCTCAAGAGTATACTGCATACCTACAGGTTTGTCAGAGAATGGTTGCAATGATCAGCCATAGGCAGTTGTTTCTGCGTAAGAGATGTTTTGATACATGAGGACTTTGAAAGTGGAAAATCAAAAAAGTTAGGAAAATACAGAAAAAGTTAGGAAAATACAGAAAAAAATCCCTAAACCTGTCCTTTTGCATGCCATGCAGGGAGAATGTTAGGAGGTTGCTCTCTTCTCTCAGGTGGCCAGCGCCAGAACGAGAGGGCACAGCCTCAGGCTGCGCCGGGGGAAGTTTAGGCTCGAGGTGAGGAGAAAGTTCTTCACTGAGAGAGTCATTGGACACTGGAATGGGCTGCCCAGGGAGGTGGTGGAGTCGCCGTCCCTGGGGCTGTTCAAGGCAAGGTTGGACGTGGCACTTGGTGCCATGGTCTAGCCTTGAGCTCTGTGGTGAAGGGTTGGACTTGATGATCTGTGAGGTCTCTTCCAACCTTGGTGATACTGTGATACTGTGAACATAATTATTGTGTCTTATAAATAACCAGGGTTCATCCCATGTAAAATTCTGTCCATCACATTAAAATATACTAACAGAAATGCTTTCTTCCACTACAGACAATTAAACTGTAGCATTTAATTTTGGGATGTTAAAGGCTGAAAATGTAATGAATTTCATAGAAGTCTTTAACAGTTAGCTAAAGATAGTCCAGCTGGAGCTATTAAAGAGTAATCCAGAGGTTTCTTTAACTCAGAAAAATCATTAACTTGCAGACTGTTAGAAACTAAATGCTACATCTGTTGAATTACTATGCTATACTTACAAGTTCCCTTTTGGTTTTCCCTAATCATTGCATATTGACTGCTGTCAGAAACAAGTGAGGTGAATATTACTCTGAATAAATCAGTCCTGGTAAAACCAGCCATGCTACATATTTCATTGCATTATATTATCCAAATAAACTGTTCTGAACTGTAAAGATTATAAACAGGAATAGCTTGTCCTCACCTACTACCTTTCCTAGCAGATAGGCAGTAATTTCAAAACAGTTAAGTTGCATATGGTTTCTGTAGTCTGTGAACACACTAATTAAAGAAGCTCTCTTTTAGGAGAACAGGAGCTTCAATAAATTACGAAGCAAAAGAAGGTTTGATGTAAAGGTTAGATAATCCTGCACAGCATGATGAAGCCTGGCCCTGTCTTTACTTCTGTTCCTATGACAAGGAAAGCTGAATGATGCTGATGTCTTGAAAAGCATGCAGCTCATAAAAAGAAACCAGCAGGAAATCTGAAAAAGGAAGGATGGTGCTTTGTGGAAATAATTTTTCATCCTGAATACAATTAGACTCTATGGACAAGCAGGCTATTACATCCTGTCGCTAAATATCACAACCCAAAGGCCCCTAATGAACTGATTAGCATTCTTGTTTCTTCAGGAAGTCAGATATATGCACAGTTGGTGCACTCCTTCATTGACAAAGTCTATAATTATGAATATTTCTCCTATATGTTAAATTGTGCTGGTTTGTCAGTCATCTTATGCTAGATGAAAAGAAATTGTAGTTATTGTTGCTGTTCTTCTGATTGCTTTAATTGGGAAAGTCAAAAAATACTGAAGTGATATTGATTCAGAGTATGACATTTATGGAGTGAAATGTTTGATATAAAGCATAGGGAACAAAATACTTCAGTATGTTCAAAACAGAAGGTTAGTGAGTTTATGTAGAGTATTTAAATTGCATATTAAAAGCTTAATTAAGTAATTGAGTCAATATGTTCTTCATCAGTCCTGCTCATGTCTCATTATGGAGTGAGCATTAGCCAAGAAACTCTTTGCAAGTTTCAGCCTACCACTGAAGACAGTTGTTGATGGTGATTTTTACAGAAGCTTATGGTACTAGTGCTTGCTGCCTTTCAGCTTGCTTTTTGATCAGTTCTCTTATTTCTCTTTCCTTGTCATTTAAGTTGATTTGTTGACATTGCAAAGAAAAAAACAGAAAGAAAAAGAAAGAAGGAACAGCACTTACCCAAGTCAGAGCCTGTTTCAAGTCAGGTAGAAAAAAAACATTTCAAGTGCAAGGAAGAGACTATATGCTGCTTCTGTGCAATAGCTATCAGTTACTTAATCAGCCTTACAGTTTGAACTTCCCTCTGTGCAACATAAACAATCTGAAGTCTTTAGGATGTCATTGCCTCCTAAGAATTTCTGGAGATTACAGGACCTGAGCTTGTTAGGTGAAAAAAGATTTTATGTTGCTTTTTGGGAGAGAATCCAAATGTTGACATTTAGCAAAGCAGCAGTGTGCCCAGGTGGCCAAGAGAGCCAGTGGCATCCTGGCCTGCATCAGGAATGGTGTGGTCAGCAGGAGCAGGGAGGTCATTCTGCCCCTGTACTCTGCACTGGTTAGACCACACCTTGAGTACTGTGTTCAGTTCTGGGCCCCCCAGTTTAGAAGGGACATCGAGATGCTTGAGCGTGTCCAGAGAAGGGCGACGAGGCTGGTGAGAGGCCTCGAGCACAGCCCTACGAGGAAAGGCTGAGGGAGCTGGGGTTGTTTAGCCTGGAGGAGGCTCAGGGGAGACCTTATTGCTGTCTACAACTACCTGAGGGGTGGTTGTGGCCAGGGGGAGGTTGCTCTCTTCTCTCAGGTGGCCAGCGCCAGAACGAGAGGACACAGCCTCAGGCTGCGCCGGGGGAAGTTTAGGCTCGAGGTGAGGAGAAAGTTCTTCACTGAGAGAGTCATTGGACACTGGAATGGGCTGCCCAGGGAGGTGGTGGAGTCGCCGTCCCTGGGGCTGTTCAAGGCAGGATTGGACGTGGCACTTGGTGCCATGGTCTAGCCTTGAGCTCTGTGGTAAAGGGTTGGACTTGATGATCTGTGAGGTCTCTTCCAACCTTGGTGATACTGTGATACTGTGATGTAAATTTCACTTAAATGCATAGTTCCTTTACAAAAGCCTGGACTTCAGGCATGTATTGCAGCTAGCACTGGTTTGCTCATAATACATGAGATAAGCAGACTGGATTAGGCAGCTCTGTGTGATACAAGTATGTGTGTATTTGTTTTAGTATTACAGAGATAAGTAGAAGTGAGGGAGTCAGGGAAAAGATATTCTTTGACAACTACTCTTCAGAAGGTACTAATTTAAAAATCTTAACATTTCTCTGTGTTCCTTGAACTATTATACTCAGAGACATAACTTATTTGTTGAACCTTATGTATAGAAAAAGAAGCCTGTTTTTGAGACAATTGTAGCTATTTTCCCAAGGGCCTAATGTACAAAATCCTTGACGGAGCCCTACGATATTGACACCCTGTGGCTTTAGTAGAAAATCATTTGCTGAAATGCTGGTTTGAAGACCTCAACATCTTTTTGCACCAGTTTTCAAAAAAGGTTTCTGTGATGGGGAAGTATAGGCTGGATGTTAGGAGGAAATTCTTCACAAAGAGAGTGATTTGCCATTGGAATGGGCTGCCCAGGGAGGTGGTGGAGTCGCCGTCCCTGGAGGTGTTCAAGAAAAGACTGGACGAGGCACCCTGTGCCGTGGTGTAGTTGACTGGCTAGGGCTGGGTGCTAGGTTGGACTGGCTAATCTTGGAGGTCTCTTCCAAGCTGGTTGATTCTATGATTCTATTTTTATGAACACTGTGGCTGGCTAGTGTAGTGGCAGCTGCAGTTCCATTTTGAAGATTCTGCTAAAATATATGCAGCATCTCTACACCTGTTAATGTATTGTTCTCAGGCAGAGTACTGTTCCTTTCCCAAGTTTCTACATTTACTACATAGGTTATTTTTTGAAAAAGTCATGAATAGTGAATGTGGAGGAGTATTTGGTACTGATTAGTATAATTCTTTATCTGTTATAGTGTAACAGCTGCTTTTACTTGGCTTGATAGTCTGCACTGCATTTGTATTTTATATGCCACAATAAATTAAAATCAATATAAACTTCAGACAAGCAATTCAGTATGAAAAGAGCTGCCATGAATATGCAAGACCAGACATTACAACAGTTAGAAAATTTTGCCACAGATATAACTTATCTCAGCCTTACATTGCTTTCCTTTTCCTTTAATGAGCAGAATGATGATCTCTGGTCCCATGAGTCCACGAAGGCAGTCTGTCAAGTGAAATCACTTCAGAAAAAGTTAACAAATACCTAAATTCTTGATTTCCTTTTCCTCCCACCTGTGTTGCAGCTCTGCTATATTTCTGCCTTCATCCATCCAAAGCCAGTGAATTGTGTAGCTGATAATGCATATACATCAACCTGTTCATGGTAATTACAGTTGGGATTGCAGTATTCAGTAATATTCCCACTTGTATCCAGTTTAGCTAGTGCTGGCTAACAAAAGATGTATTTAAGGAAAAAAGGAAGAGGACTTATTAAAAATACCTAAATTGAAGCACAGTCTCAGTAGAATACCAAGAGCATAGAGGTATCCCACAATTCACCAGATGGAAAACAAAAATCTTAGGATTCATTGTGTCTGAAATACTGGATTGTAAAGCATCTTTTCAGTCCTATATTTTGAGTTTAAAATTGTGCATTGTCAAGGAGAGTAATTTTTAATACTATAGACTAAACAACCTGTATGAACTCTATTAGCATAGCTATAACTTTAGCTGTGTCTTGCAGAGAACCACGGAAATTTTTGTCTCTCTCCTCTTGCCTCTTTACTTCCCCTAGTTTCCTTTTTAGGATATTCTTGGTCATATTACTAATTTACAAGTTGAACTATGCATTTTTTTTTCTCAGATTCTTAGAGAGCTAAAGAAAATTCTTGGTACATGGTGTTTGTACATAATGACCACAAACCAAATTTATCTTGTCTTCCTTCACACATCCATTTTTGGTAGTTGACAGCCTCATAATTGCAAAGAATAGTGCCATTTTCCTCAAGTTCTATTAATGAACTAAGAATCACAGATAAGAAGCATCCTAATTTGTAGGATTAAAAACCCTACAGTGTAGAATAGCTTGTTTCTAGTTTCACTCAGCATTATTTTTACTCTTTTATTTTACAATTGCTTGGTTTTCTTTTTTTTGTTTGTTTGTTTGTTTGTTTGGTTTTACTTGTGTGGTTTTTTTAAACTGGTGGCATTGGTCTCAACTTGTGTTCTTATTCATAACCTTCTTTCATTAGTTTAATATTTAGGCACCTTTCCTTGCTGTTCCACCAATAGCTTTTTGGCATCCTTAATATTTTTTAAAAGAAACTCAAACCTGAAGGGTAAATTCCTACCAGCTTTGTGCATCTTGGGAGATAAATAAAGGAAAGAGAATCAAATTGATGTCAAAAGAAAAGTGGACCAGAAGCATCAATTTTCTCTGAGCTGCTGCTAGCTTATCAACACAGGCAGTCCTGAAGCTGCTCATGAACTGCATCCTGTCAAGTCAGTAGGAAAAAGGAAAGATGCCCATACTGGCTATGGAACCTTGTCAGAAGGAAATGAAGTCTTGAAAGTAGGGGATTGATGGAAGATGTATCATTTAAAATGACCAAAACCTAGGCTTTAGTTGGTCTTTTTCTACAAGACTGTCCTAGTAGAGACTGTTCTGCCCTTGCGGATTCAGCTAACTGCCACCACAGTGACTAATTTGAATACTGTGGAAGTGCATTGTTTCTCCTTTCCTGCCTGTGTCCCAGAACAGTATTGTATGCCTTTCTGAAATGCTTTGTGCATCACAATAAGAAAACCATTAACTGCTTACTTGGTATTTTAAAAGTGATGTTAACAAAACAAAATGACATTGAATAGCAAAATTGAAACAGGATTTACCCTCTAAAGAAAAGAGTGCATCAGAAAAAAATGGGAGAGTGAAAGCAGTTATCCAGCAGTAAATTTTTACTGTGTGTTTTAAACAGCATGGTGAACAAAAAACTCTGTCTGTCTAGATTTTCAGGTACTTGATTAAAAATCCTGTGTTTCATAAAATAAAGTGGCCACAGCATATATATCTGTAGTAAAAGGTATCCAAATAAATTACCTTTTGCAGTAGTTGGAGTAAGCAATTGAGAGCAAAGGTAAAATTGCCATTTTTTTCCTTTGTAGTCGTTCCTACAGCAGGAAAATAATGGATCATGAATAATTGTTTAGCAACCATTCCAGTGAAGTAAACACTTTATGATGTTGTCCTACATAAAGAAATGACTGCACACTATATTTCTTCTTTGAGCTTCTTTGACAAACTATACTATCAAAAGTAGGGACTTTATTTGGGTTTTTTCATGCAGTATTTTGTTCCTGTTTATAAATCTTCTGTCTTTTGTAGATGTAGTTCTATTGTTTTCACCTCTAACTTAATTAAATTGTATTAACGTTGCAGGTAGCCTTAGAAAAAGCATAAATATCTGATGCAGCTACCGGGAGGAGAAATGAATGTACTATTCCTCCTACAACAGCATTAAATGAAAAGTTTCTAAGATAAACTTTTTACTTTTAGTATTTCTTTATTTTACTCTAATTTTCCTATGGACAGCACTATTTCTTGATACACTGTTCAAGTTAATTATTGGTATATGCTCTTAAATTCTATGCAAATTGTAATTTGTGTACCTAAACCTTTAGACTCAATAAGGAGACAGCAGTAATAAATAAGGTACATCACTGCTTGAACCACAGAATCATAGAACGGTTTAGGTTGGATTGGACCTCAAGGATCATCCAGCTCCAACCCCCTGCCATAGGCAGGGACACTCCCACTAGAGCAGGTTGCTCAAGGCCTCATCCAGCCTGGCCTTAAACGTCTCCAGGGAGGAAGTATCCACAACCTCCCTGGGCAACCGGTTCCAGTGTCTCACCACCCTCACTATAAAGAACTTCCTCCTAACATCCAGTCTTGAAGTTAGATTAGTCCCATGCATTTAATTTTGTACAGCATTATATGCCAATGGAATAATCTTTAAAGCATTTGAGAACATTTGATGAAAGAACCCTGATGTATTCATAGGCTTAATATACACTAGGAAGCAAATCTGACTTTCAATGAATTCCCTTGGTACTGTATTTGATGCAAATGAAAAATGTACATGAGATACAGATCGATTTTAAGTAAACTTTGTCTGGATTCACTGAACATTCTTGCAACCTTAACAGCTGTGTACAGCTTCCTACTTCATGCCAGAGAGGATTTTCAGAAACTTTCACGGATCCATGAGAACATGGAAAAACTCTATCAGAATGTGATGGGATATTACGCCATTGATCTGAAGAAAGTTTCAGTGGAGGAGTTTTTAACGGACTTGAACAACTTCAGGACAATGTTCATGGTACAGTCTGTTTATTTTATGCCTAATGTTTCTTGGGAATTATTTTTGCCATCTTTTGTTTTCTTCAGGTATTTCAGAACAAACTGGAAATTGTTTTTCCCTTTCTCAAATAATACCCAGTACTCAGTATCAGAAATTTTACTTTGCATATCCTAAATTCCTAGAGTGTTGCAAGGATAATGCAGTTTTGAATTATTAGTTGTGGATTATTTCTTTCTGAATTAACTGGAAATAACAATATGTGATGGTTTGAGGTGTCACCCGACCCCCCCCCACACACACACTTTAGAAATCACCCAGACTAGACTCAGCCGGCTCTGGAAATATGAATGAAGCTTATATTTACAGCTAGCACAAATTACAAGCAGATATTTACACTATATACAGTTATAGACAGAAATAGACAAGGTAAGAAGGTAATACAGACACAACTACCCTCCCAGAAACCTGAGTCCCCAGGAGGGGCTCTCAACCACCCCTTCACCTTTCCCCTACCCCTCTCAACCTTACCCCAGTCCCAAGGAAGAATGGAGGTTCGGCCAAGAGAGTTAAGAAGCAAAGGTGAAATCAGCCAAAGCAAATGGAGGGTGAGGTTAGAAAGCAAGATGGAGTTCAGCCAGCAGCCTCAGCTCTCCCCAGCAGGCAAAGCAGAAGAGAACAGCCCAGCATGAAGTGCAGAGCAAAGTGACTTTACCTAATGTTTTGCTTTTTCCTTTGTACACATCTCAGCAAGACTGTGAGTGAAGTAGACCTCATCATTGTTTTCATTTCTCAGCCTATGATCTAATTCTTCTCACCAAAACATCCTAGCTAGGCTCAAACTAGCACACAATGATTTAAAACTGAGCTTCTTATATACATTTATATCCTGAAGGTGAAAAGCCTGAAACTGTACCTTTTCTAAATGCAACTGCATTTTCTGTTTAAAGGATGCTTGTTATTTATTTATAAATATTCTAACAAATACTTTCTATTTATAATTCAGATTTTTCTCATACAAAATCCAAATCCAAGATTTGTTTAAATTTTCATTTGCCACCAGCGCTTGATCAGTATCAAGGTTTGTGTTTGTAAGCAGGTTCCCTGCTATGGAAACTCAGCTGCTTATTCTGAACTTATTTTTTCCTCAAACTTGGTCTGTTTCTAAAGACCTTTAATTTTTTGTGACAATAGATTTTAGGTTTTGGGGCTTTTTTTTGTGACAATAGGAATTTAGGTCTTATGCATTTTTAAAATGCTTACTTTCATCTTTTCCCTTAAGAAGGGTGATCTTTGGTGGACTTTCCTCTTTTCCCTTGAGAAGGGTGATCTTTGGTGGACTTTCCTCTTTTCCCTTGGAAGGGTGATCTTTGGTGGACTTTCCTCTTTTCCCTTGAGAAGGGTGACCTTTGGTGGACTTTCCTCTTTTCCCTTGGAAGGGTGATCTTTGATGGAGTTTCCTCTTTTCCCTTGAGAAGGGTGACCTTTGGTGGACTTTCCTCTTTTCCCTTGGAAGGGTCATCTTTGGTGGACTTTCCTCTTTTCCATTGGAAGGGTAATCTTTGGTGGACTTTCCTCTTTTCCCTTGAGAAGGGTAATCTTTGGTGGACTTTCGTCTTTTCCCTTGAGAAGGATGATCTTTGGTGGACTTTCCTCTTTTCCATTGGAAGGGTAATCTTTGGTGGACTTTCCTCTTTTCCCTTGGAAGGATGACCTTTGGTGGACTTTCCTCTTTTCCCTTGGAAGGATGATCTTTGGTGGACTTTCCTCTTTTCCCTTTAGAAAGGTGATCTTTGGTGGGAAAGGCTAAGAATTATTATCATTATTTTAAATATTTGGATTGAATTAAATTTGACAAAGAAATATTAGGCTGATCTACATTGTTATGGGATAGGTAGTTTTGTATAGAGCTCAGGACATATTTATAACCATAATTGTCACTCTTACATTCTTTGTTCGTTAGCAGAGCTTTGTCTTAGCGTAGTCTAAGGTAGACATCTACACATCTTTGCAAAAATAGTTCTTTCTCTTGCATTCTGAACACTCAGCTGCTAAGCAACTTTTTCTCAATGAAGAAAAGAAAGAATAAAAAAGCAAGTACCCAACTGTGTATGAATTTATTTATTTGTATAACTTGAAAAAGGTGAGTCGTATCTCATCTTAATTTCCACATATTTTTCCCCGTGTCTGTAAAATTATCACTATGTAAAGATTTATTAGTCAGTGCTTTGAAACAGTTAGATGTTATTGATGAGCCTGACAGGAGAAACCTTGAAGAAAATTAATAATTATATCTTATGGAGCACAGTTTGAAGACTCTAAGAAAAAACCGTATAGATAAGGCATGAAACACCTTATTATTCAATGACACACAAAAATATTGAGTAGCTGCCAAATTTTGAGAGGTTTTGGTAAAGATTTTTTAAATGCCTGGTGTGATGTACCTGAGGTCTGATTTTTAGAATTGTTTAGCACTGGCCTTGATTACTGAGAGAAACTGAAGCTAGCTGATGTCTTAGGACTCACACCTCGAGTACTGTGTGCAGTTCTGGGCCCCCCAGTTTAGAAGGGACATCGAGATGCTTGAGAGTATCCAGAGAAGGGCGATGAGGCTGGTGAGAGGCCTCGAGCACAGCCCTATGAGGAGAGGCTGAGGGAGCTGGGATTGTTTAGCCTGGAGAAGAGGAGACTCAGGGGTGACCTCATTGCTGTCTACAACTACCTGAGGGTGGTTGTAGCCAGGAGGAGGTTGCTCTCTTCTCTCAGGTGGCCAGCGCCAGAACGAGAGGACACAGCCTCAGGCTGCGCCGGGGGAAGTTTAGGCTTGAGGTGAGGAGAAAGTTCTTCAGTGAGAGAGTCATTGGCTACTGGAATGGGCTGCCCAGGGAGGTGGTGGAGTCGCCGTCCCTGGAGCTGTTCAAGGCAAGGTTGGACGTGACACTTGGTGCCATGGTCTAGCCTTGAGCTCTGTGGTAAAGGGTTGGACTTGATGATCTGTGAGGTCTCTTCCAACCTTGGTGATACTGTGATACTGTGTGAAACTATCGGTTTTAGCTGGCTGGCCCCACTGGAAAGGATGGGGATGGCCCAGTGGCACAGTGAAAGCTGTGAGGGCAGACAGTTGTTAAACACCACAGTGGCATCATGCTCACTGCAAAAGGAAAAGGCCAGCTCGGGCTGGGGGTGATTTTTTTAAAAAACATGTTTAAATCTGGAGCCATAAACTTCAGGTTCATAGCTAACTTTGGACTGCACTTTGTCCTTTAGTGTTACTCAGCGACTGTGACAGTTGTTATTCACACTCTGTGAACACCAAATCCAGAGCACAGTTAGCCAGATCCAAAAAAACGATTGAAGCTCCTTACCTTCAGTGCTTTATCTCCTGAAGCTAAATTACTGTTACAGTCAGTGGAACATCTTAAGTAACAGACATCTCTGTTAAACTCCTGTGCTTTCACAGCACCAGAAGTACCACTAGCAGGCTTACTCCTTTCCTTGGAAGGTTAGCTTTCTGAAACAAGACAAAGCAATTGTAGTATTACCTCTTCTTGTGTTTGTTTAATGGTTAGATTTTTCTTGTGCATTGAAGGAGAGCAAGGGAAGAGGCCGTGAGTGAGCAACTCTTGTTCTCAAGACAGTATGGTAATCATAGGACATCCTTATCCTCTGCTGCAGATTGTTCTGCAGCGGAAACATGACTTAAAAGAATCAAAGAGCGACCTAGGAAGAGTTTGTTTTGTGGTCTTTGAAGTATTTTTTCTTTTATATTGTGCAAATACTGGAAGGAAAATTAGAGACAAATCAAAACACAAGAGATAACCCAAGAATGCCTCCATCTGAGAAGCTCTAGGCCTTGATATCATATGCAAAAGGCTTGTACTGGGATAATTCTGCTGAAAGTTAATTTGGCACATTGTGCCTTACGCTTAATGTAGTGCTACTCATATACAGCAGGTGCAGCTAGACCACCTTTAACTTCTTAAGCCTTTTGAGCAAGGAAAGGTTAAGACATTTAATCCTTGAAATGCAAGGAGAGACACAAATATGTGTGTGTCTCAGCTGACTTTGTGACAATTCTTGTATATACATTTTACTTTAGAACATAGATCTTTAAACGTTGGTATCTGTATGCGAACTTGTGTCTAATCTTGCTTTTTAATCAAGGGAGATGCATACTTAGTAAGTTTTCAGTTGGTTTAAAACAGAGTTAGTTCAGTGACAAATACAGTTAGTGGAATTTGAAGAGTTATCTACCTGATATCTCAGAAAAGACCTAACAGCAGAAGTATCTAGTCTCCTGGAGAAGTGCCTTAAATGAGGCATCATCACCCAGAAATTCTAAGTTGTGGCACAGAACTTAGGGAAGACCAATTGTCCTGATAGAGAAAAGCTGGAGATGAGGTGTGGTACTCCAAAGCTTCCAGTTTTCACTGATCATGAAGGTGTGAGCTACTAAATCAGGGCCACTTGATCAGTGTGATAAAGGGACAGATACATTTGGATGACTGTAGTTTGAGATTGAGTCCTACTGATCTTTTGGGGGATAAAGTAAATGCAAAGTAGAAATTTCCTTGGTCACTCTGTTAGGAAAATGTGTAACTGCTACTCAAATTGTACTTGTTACTGAATCACAGTTTGGTTTGTCCATCACTTTAGTTTACAGGATGCACAGTCTGAAAATTATGTATTAAAATGAACTGAATCCAGAATTTTAGCATTTTATAGTAGGCTTCTCACCTCCTCTCCCAGCATGAAAAAAACTGACAGAGGTGACTGGAGAATACACTGTGGAAGAGGAGTTTTGCTTTGTTTAAAAAGCCAATTTCATGATTGTCATTTTTCATGATTGAAAGCTTGTCCATCTTCAGTTATCAAAGGCAGTATTTCCTCACAAGATTTATGTGATTATTTTTTCCTGCCTTTGGTCACTATTTATTGCAGTGATGCTACAGACTGTGCCCATGGAAATAACACTGTAATCCACATTCATCTGTGCTTTATAGTACTCTTCAGTCCGTTCTCATTTTTTTGAATCCAGGCTGGACATTTTTCTGCTTAAAACAACATGAGACATTAATTATCCCTGCAAACGTGCAGACTTTGCCTCAGACCTTGTGAAGATGTTAGCCATTTTGTAGGAGATGACACTTTCATCTGTTGTGAAAGATGAGATGTTGTGTGTAGCTGCATTCTGAAAAGAGAAACTTTGCACAGTGAGGAATAGTTGCATGATGCTTTACATTTACTGCAAACCACAGCAGAGCACTGAGAATTTACCAGTGTGCACAGCTAATAGCAAAAAAAATAAAAGGATAATCCTCAAATAGCTTTGTTAAAAAAAATTAGTGAATATGACACTGTTTTATTTTTTGCTTAATGTATGAATGCACAACATAATAATTAAAAAAAACACTCTGAACCTCATAGTTTTCTTTGGCTTTGTTAAAAGCTTTGAAGTATTTATTTATAATTAAATTATTGTTTTACTTTATAAACAATGTTGTACAGTTATTAACCAGAAGACAAGAACTCATAATCCTAGTGAACTAATGCCTGTGTGGATAGGAACAATGCATAGCTAAGTCACCCAAGCAGCTTTGTTTTGCTTGGTACAGAAGCAGCATGAGAAAGAAAAAATGTTGATTCTATTCTGGAAATGCCAACAGTATCATAGAATCATAGAATGGTTTAGGTTGGAAGAGACCTCAAGGATCATCCAGCTCCAACCCCCTGTCATAGGCAGGGATACCTCCCACTACAGCAGTAACATAGTTACCATTCCATAAAGCCAGGTGGTTTGGATATTTTGAGTTCTTGCTACATTAATGTGTCTATTCTTAAGAGTTATTTCTTGCTGAATTTATAATCCCCATCTGGGGACAATTAGTATGCTTTTAATGTGTTTAATCCTGAATTTGTTTTTTCTTCTGAATAAAATATTCTGTATATGGACTGTAAATACCTATTTGGCTTGATAAATTAAGGTTAGTTAGGAAGTTGTGATTTTAAAGCTTTTTTCTTATGTTTTAAGTCTTCACTTTAGTTTTGCTGAGAATTCAATTATAATGGAGCTTTTTTTTTTTTCATAGCAAGCAGTAAAGGAGAACATGAGAAGAAGAGAAGCAGAAGAAAAGCAGAGGCGTGCTAAAATAGCTAAGGAGAAAGCAGAAAGGGAAAAGCAAGAGAGGCAACAAAAGAAAAAGCGCTTGCTAGAGATGAAAACAGGTAAGTAAAGTGGAAAATGCACTTTATGTAGGGTTTTGCTGGAAATTAAGTTGCTGTATTTTCATTATCTGAATGTGCTATGAGAAAAGACAGAAGAAATGAAAGTTTTTCACAGACTAATGTTTACAGCCAAGAAGTTCTGAAGTTCTGTTAATGAGCCTCTAATTACCTGTTTTCCTCAAGCAATTTTAGAAGTTGTGATGCTGCTTTGTGTTTTTCCATTAGAATGTATTCTACCTTGTACAAGTTCATTTATGCTTCGAACCACTTACATTACCTGCAAAGAGACACTTTTCCAAATCACAAAGCCATTTTCTTTCTTATCACTAAAGTTACATATTCATTTTTGTTTTTTTTTTTTTAATGAGAATCTTGAAGTGCTCCAGAGTTTTCCTTGCATGTCCGTTGTTCTTTCAATTGAAATGCCTTGAAAGAAACCTTAGCTGTGCATTTTTAAAGTTCACATTGTGTTGTCTTTTGTATTGTGCTAGTTTGAAGCTAGCTAGAATGTTTTGGTGAGAAGAACTAGATTACAGGCTGTGAAAGGAAAACAGTGGTGATGTCTACTTCCCTCATAGGCTTGCTGAGATGTATAAAAATAAAAAGCAAAACGTAGATAATCACTTCACTCGGGAGTCTCACAGTCTCACAGTATCACCAAGGTTGGAAGAGACCTCACAGATCATCAAGTCCAACCCTTTACCACAGAGCTCAAGGCTAGANTAGTTGTAGACAGCAATAAGGTCACCCCTGACCGTTTGGGCTGCTGCTGGGGAACTGGCTGAGCTGTATCTTACTCCCCAACCTAACCCTCCATTTTGGACTAATCCACTTTGCTTCCTGACCCCCTGGCTGAACCTCCATTCTTGCTTGGGACTGGGGTAAGGTTGAGAGGGGTAGGGGGAAGGTGAAGGGGTGGTTGAGAGCCCCTTTTGGGGACTCAGGTTTCTGGGAGGGGAGTTGTGTCTGTATTACCTTTTTTACCTTGTATATTTCTGTCTATAACTATATACCACAAATAGCAGCTTGTAAATTGTGCTAGCTGTAAATATAAGCTTCATTCATATTTCCAGAGCTGGCTGAGTCTAGTCTGGGTGATTTCCAAAGTGTGGGAGAGTGGGTAACACCCAAACCACTACATGTACCAAGAGAGAGAGCAGACACTCTTGAGTTCTCTGTTACTAAAAAAGATGTCTGATGATCCTCTATACTACTATGTTTTATACCAGACTGAGCTTCTGGAATCCTTTTCAGAATGATATATGAATGACTTACTGTGTAAGTTGTCATGGATTACTCTCATTTTCTTTCTGAGCAGATCTTGTTGAAGACTTCTTCACTCAAACCCCAGTTGGCACCTTTGGCCTAAATGATTATCTATCTCATCTGCATTTCACTAATAGCCAGAGTAGGTGTGTGTTTAGTTTCAGAGTTTCTTTATAGCAAATTGATTGATTTTTGTAAGAATGTCTGTATCTTGAGGTATGTGACAAAAGCTTTCCTTTCATATAGGAAACCAGATGGCTGCCTCCCAAACACTGAATTTCTAATTCTTTAGAATTGATTCAGTAACCAATCAGAAAACTTACCAGTGACAAACTTTTAAAGCTCACAGAGGATAGAGGAGGTTGCAGAAAACTAAGAAAGGGTATGCATTTTCATGCATTGTTAGGAGTATTTCAAAAGAGGCTATATAGCCTTCTCTCAGACTCATTGTATGTATGACTGATAGTGCTTTGAATGGAAAATTGGGAAGTCTTTCAGGCAAAATTAAAGCTCCTCTCAAATCCTGTTACTTATAATGTCATGTTTAGGCTTTCCAGAATGAAAGTGCCAGTGTTACAGATTTCTAAGTCATATACCATGTCTCTGTAGGCCTCTGGTAGATTAACCTGCTACTTCAGTTACTATGTACTTGTTATCTATGGATCAGCTAAATCATTGAGTAAAGATCTGCTTTGTCTCTTAGTAGCTTGGTTTTTCACTAAATCATGTAACCATACAGATTTCCTGGTCTTGTTAAGAGCCTCTTAAAATGGACTGACTGATCTAAACAGTAGCAGATGGGGAAACATGATGTTAGGATCACTTGAAGCTAGAAATGTTTTGAGTTCTCAGTCACCACTGGCCAGTGGTGAGTTGGATTTTGTTCTGCAGTGCTCTTTGTAGCATTTATTTTGCTCGTTTGCAACTTCATTTTAAAAATCTATTACAAAGCCCAAATTCTGGCAGTGGAAACCACATGCTGTAGATTTGTTTGTCAGGTAGGACAAACAACAACAGTATAAGAAGTAGTGGTGGCTTTTTTGTGGTTTGTTTTTTTCTATGTTTATGTTGGCAGTCTTATCAAAACTGTATTCACTAACTGAAGAGGCAAAATGTTGCTCTGATTGTGAATGTAATGTAGAAGTTCTTTTTTTTTCCCACAACGGTTTTTTGTTCTTTTTTTGTAGTCACAACTAGTTCATTGGAACACTGTCTTTTCATTAAGAATCTGTACATCAGTCACAAAAGCATTTCTGTCTGACCTGCTGAGAAATTACTAACCAGGTCCTCCTTTCATCATAATACCAAGACACTCTTATCCTGTGTCATAGCTTTAAAGAGCAAACAGAAATAATTATTTTACTCTCAAAGGAAGTAAAATAAAAACCACTTTTGCTGAATTGGGTAGGAATACAGAAAAGTGTATTTAAAGATGTACAGGAAAAAATACAGAATACATGAATCCTTAACACCTCATACAGATACAGGATACATGAGAATTCCCCCAATATCTTCCCCCCAAGCAAGATAAACTACAAAACCTCAGTGCTCATTTCCTGCCCTGCCATTGTCTCCTGTTAGGCCAAAGCAGGCCTGGTTGTGCGGCAAGAAATTCACTGTTGCCTTGAAGGCTGCAGGTAGGTTACTCCCCCGTTAGTTACCAGATGAGACTCCCTCCATAGAGCCGAAGGAAGAGTGAGAAAAGAGAAGGATTTGACTTTGCTCCCCACTTATAAAGTCATAGCAGGATTATGGGATTAAATAACAAAAATCACAATTTCTGGAGTCCAGCTCCTAGACACTGGACTTGGACATTGTGGCTGGAGCCCTTGCCATGAAAGACTGAGGCAAAGAAGTCATTGAGCCCCTCAGCCTTATCCATATCCTTTGTCACCAGCTCTCCTTTTCCCTTCTAGAAGGGTCCCACATTCTCCCTTGTCCTCCTTTTCTCATTAATATACCTGAAGAAGTTGTTCTTGTTCCCCTTAATGTCCCTAGCCAGATACAATTCCAGCTGTCCTTTAGGTTTCCTAACCTGAGCTTTGGTTGCACGAACAATTTCTTTCTATTCGTCCCAGGTTACCTGTCCTTGCTTCCACCCCTTGTAGGCTTTCTTCTTGCATCTAAATGTGTCCAGGAGCTCTCTGTTCATTCATGCAGGCCTCTTGGCATTCTTACCTGCCTTCCTCATTTTTGGGATGTATTGCTCCTGGACCTGGAGGAGGTGATCCTTGAATATTGCTGACATTTTTTATTTACAAAACAATCAGTTCCATCCTAACTTGAAAAGTATGTGAAATCCTATATTTTTCTTTACTGTCTAAGCAGAGAATGGTATTTGGCATTTTGAAACTTAATGATAGTGGATTCTGTCCTCTAAATACTGTCTGGACTACAAAATGGTGTTCATCATGGGGTGCTTTGTCAATAAGATTATTTTACTTGACTTTGTGAATCAAGCCAGTTCAAACTGCCACATATAATCATTCTAAAGGTAAACAGCCAGTGGAAGGGGATCTTTATGTAAATGCCACTTGTCTGCATACCATTAACATTCAGATCCATGCTTTCTCATGCTGTCCTGATTCTCAGTAGAAAGCACACCAATCAATTATTTTGATCTTATCACAGTGTAAAGAATTCTATAACTGTGATAACACCAGCTAAATATATTGTAATATAATTGAGAACTCCATCATTGTGGCATCTTCTTTGTGTCTTACTCTGAATACTATTTAAGTAACAACCCGCTTTAATCAGTGGTTATTTACAAAGGCTGCCCTTTCTTACGCAAAAGCAGTGAAGCGATGCCAAAAGGGTGTCTTAAACATCTGATTTCCAATCTAGAATATTAGTTTGTTTTCCATTGTGTTACTCAGTTTCCCTTTTATCACAACTAACTCATAATCCACGTTTCAGTTCATTTAGACAGTCATGACCTTTTTTTTGTAGTCAATTTTGCAGCATTTATTTTTGCATCATCTTTTGCCTTCTTTTTTATTATAGTGTTTATCTGATTTTGGAAAAACAAAATAAACATTTCTCACATACTTGCAAAGAATGTTTTAGGTTTTCATTCTTCAAACATTTACTACTTTATTCCTGTCTGCTGACCTGTGCAATATGAATGCTTCCACTAGTTCTGTAGTGCCCTGCAAAACAGAAGGATGCCATGAATCCTAGCACAGGCACTTGTGGTAGATGTAATTAGGTAATGAAAATTCAGGTACCAACAGATAGAATGTTTGCCTTTGAAATAAATTATAAGATCTGCAAACCTGCTTGTATTGGTAGGTAGTTATATCTGCCTTATTTTTCCTGTCTCCATCAAGTTTTTAAGGCCTCCACTTTATTAATTCTCACTGAGAAAGGAGGATCAATGCCTCTTAATACAATTCCTTTCCTGTGAGGAGAGTGAAGGACTGGAAGTATTGCAAGTTGCAAACCCTTGCACATGTCCCAGTATAATGGAGATGACATCAGTAGTTTCTAACATATGTTGATAATTTGCTGTTTTAAAGTGTTTTCTGGGCTATTTCTCTGAAAAACACAAGTTTTGGACAACAGTAGATTAGTTGATAGATTTGGGGCATTAAAGTATGTGTTTTGTCCAACTAAATTCACTGTGAAGAGAATCATAGAATCAACCAGGTTGGAAGAGACCTCCAAGATCATCCAGTCCAACCTAGCACCCAGCCCTAGCCAGTCAACTAGACCATGGCACTAAGTGCCTCATTCAGGCTTTTCTTGAACACCTCCAGGCACAGTGACTCCACCACCTCCCTGGGCAGCCCATTCCAATGCCAATCACTCTCTCTGTGAAGAACTTCCTCCTAACATCCAGCCTATACTTCCCGCGGCACAACTTGAGACTGTGTCCCCTTGTTCTGTTGCTGATTGCCTGGAAGGAGAGACCAACCCCCACCTGATCTGCTAATGCTAGATGTGAAGAAATCTTGAGGGTTTAATATTAATGTCTGACAACAGTTTTGTGTAAAGACTCTCATTTCTAGTGGATTTTCCCTTCAGGATTTCAAGTGCTATGTTCATCTCGTTTCCTCCCTGGTGCTATCACTCTTGGCAGTTGTCCTGTGACTGCCTTCACTTATCCTCAAGTTGGATCCTTTTCACCAAGAGGATTCCTGAGGTCACCTTTTATTATTTAAATTTATTTTTAAGGATCACACTTACACTATGAGGCTAGTCAGAAATAAATCTGGTCCATAACTGAGGAGTGTAACTTCTTCATCTTACATTAAAATAACAACAAGCAGAAAGAATTGTGGGACCATATAGAGTTGCCTGCTCAGTACTTACTCATGTTAGTGCTCAGTGCATGGTTCACAGTAAGCCCATAGCAAGCTTGGAAAGTAGATCTATTTTTCATTCATGCCCATTAAAAAGGAAAAAAAAAAGTCCTATATATGAGGAATTAGTTGTGACAGACATTAACCACAAATCTACTGGAAAAGACTTGTCACCTGATGTGTCACTAAGTATGGAGGTTGTTTTTCAGCTGCAATTGTATTGTCTTGACAGTGAAGTATAAATCTGAGTAAATTGCTGAGAACAGATGGTCCCTCAAGAATAATTGTCACATTTATACTTGAAAATGGTACAGAGAAAGATAAAATAAAGGTATGTTCAATTAAAAAAAAGAAATAATCTGGCCTGAGAAGCAATGTGTAATAAATCTGTAGAAGCCACAGCAAAAGATAAGATACAGCAAAACCACTGTAGGATGTTCAGGGATATTTTTAGTTCAAAAAAGGTAGAACTGATCTGAATGTTTATTAATTAAAACACAACCAATAGTCATAAGTCATACTCTAACAAGATCTCAAAGGTGCTAAATCTTCTGAAGCATGGAGGTGTAGTGCATGAATTTGTTGGCAACCCATAGGCTCAGAATGCAGCAGCTGCTATTTGTTTTTACTAAGTAGGAGCTCCAAAAGAATAAGAGGTTTAGAAGCAACAATTGTTTTTCTTTCTGAAAATTTTACTTTGAAGCTTTGGAGATAGTAGCTGAAAGGCATTTGTGAAACTGAGGTTTACACAAAGCCTCTGGAAAAGTAAATAGCTGTATTTGAGAGAGAGAGAGAAATAGTCAAACTGAACTGTTGGAAAAATTAAGGCTTCTTAAAGTAATGTCTGTAGATAAATATTCTCATAAGCTTTGTCATTTATGGTGTAGCAGTAAAATTTCTAAACAAATGTGAAAAGAATGCTGCAAACTTGAAGTTACATTGCCATAAGAAAAAATTACAGTCACTGGGGCCATCTTTGGGGTTAAGAGGAAGTTTGATACTCCAAATACTACCTCACATCTCTTCCATAAGGAGGTAGACATCAGAGCCTTCTTTAAGCTCTCACTCCTGTTATGTGTAAATCCTTTTATGCTTTCTGGGTTTTTTTTTTTGAGTCATCAAAAGCTTCCTTTCTTAAGTTGCAGAGGAGGGGAGGAATAAATACCAAAGCACACCCTCCAAGGCATTTGAGGATATGCTTTATTCTTACCTCTCTTAGTCTGAGGTTGTAAAAAAGCCAAGAACCTCCTCCGTCATTGTTGGAAAGCTAGCAGAAAAGAAGGTCATGTCTCTGACTCTTCCTTCAAACTGACTCTACTGCTGCTTCTGTTTCTGTGCTGTTCACTGTGACACTTATCTTCACTCAGCAATACCTCGGTGGTTGTACAGAGGTACAGTCTTGCTACTGAATACCAAAATATTCTTGCTCTGAAGCTTACTGGCAGAATTGACTTGATTTCTCTGACAGTTTCTGCCCATTGGAAGCTATTAAATGCAAATACAAAGTCTTTGCATCACAAATTGCTGGGGACAGACAGAGACCATTCTATTCATATTCTATGTCATTGCATATTTGTCTTGTCCTTCTTTGATACTGGCTAAGAGTGCAAAAAGGATGCAGGTCTAAATAGACCTTTGATCTAATCCTCCTATGTATTATTGTGCATTTACAGCCACCCAAACAAAAAGTGTCTTGTTTACCCAAAGCTGTCCAGAAGCTTTGCTTTGCCTAAGGTCAGTCATGTAATCCAGTCAGTTTTATTACTCCACAACTTTTAAATTTACTTCAACCTCTCATCTCTGTAGCACAGTTGTGAGTATGAGAGGTCATTCTATGTATTTTCTGATTTATCAGTTGTTTATAAATATGAATGTAAATGGTAATGTCTTTGTGCCCAATGAACTCTTTCAGAAGCACCTGCTGATCAAGAAACAAATTGTTAATGTACACCCACATCCATAGATTATATGCAACTACATATAAGAAGCTATGGTCAGTTAAGAATGCTACCAGAATGGCTCCAGCTGCTTTTTAATGAAACTATAACTCACTTCTCAATAATGATTTTTTCCCTTCTCTATAAAACAACACTAATGAAAATACTGTTTTTTATTAGTCTTAAAGAAAAGACTGATTGCATTCTTGTCAGTGTCAACAGAGTTAGAACTGTGACACTGAAAGAAAACAGAAGTCATCCATTAACAATAAAGCTATTGATGGACTTCTTCATGTGAAGCTGCTGGTTCTCACTATTAGTTGCTCTATCTAAAGGATAACAGTGTGTAAGTGTGCTAGTTTGAAGCTAGCTATAATGTTTTGGTGAGAAGAACTAGATTATAGGCTGTGAAAGGAAAACAGTGGTGGTGTCTACTTCCCTCATAGGCTCGCTGAGATGTAAAAAACAAAAAGCAAAACGTAGATAATGACTTCACTCGGGAGTCTCGCTTGGGCTGCTGCTGGGGAACTGGCTGAGCTGTATCTTACTCCCTAACCTCACCCTCCATTTTGGACTAATCCACTTTGCTTCCTAACCCCCTGGACGAACCTCTATTCTTCCTTGGGACTGGGGTAAGGTTGAGAGGGGTAGGGGGGAGGTGAAGGGGTGGTTGGGAGCCCCTCCTGGGGACTCAGGTTTCTGGGAGGGGAATTGTGTTTGTATTACCTTTTTTTCCCTTGTATATTTCTGTCTATAACTGTATATACTGTAAATATCTGCTTGTAAATTGTGCCAGCTGTAAAGATAAGCTTCATTCATATTTCCAGAGCTGGCTGAGTCTAGTCTGGGTGATTTCCAAAGTGTGGGGGGGGCGGGGAACACCTAAACCACTACAGTAAGGTTGATCTATTTTATTTGCTCATTTTCCTGACCCATAACTGACTTGCTGAGTAGAGAGGAAGAATGACCTCTCTTGGCCTACTGACGATGCTTTGCCTTGATTGTCTTTGCCACAAAGGCACATGGTCAGTATGTTGTCCATTGGAATTCAGAATTACTGTTTTTCTTAAAAGGTGCTTTGCAGCTGGTTGGCCTTCATCTCTGCTGGTGTATGGGATTACACCGCACCACATGCAGGTTTTAAACTGCATTTCGTTAAGGTTCCTACCAGCCTATTTCTCCAACTTGCCCATAGTTAGAATAGAATAGAATAAAATCAACTAGGTTGGAAAAGACCTCCAAGATCATCTAGTCCAACCTATCACCCAACCCTATCCAGTCAACTAGACCATGGCACTAAGTGCCTCATCCAGTCTTTTCCTGAGCACCTCCAGGGACGGTGACTTAAGGACAGCACAACTGTCTTGTGTGTCAACAATTCCTCTGAATTTTGCACCATATGCAAATTTGGTCACAATGTGTTGTGTCCCACTGTCCAGGTTACAAAATACTGGCCCCATTATCAGGTCCTGGGGTATACAGGATAGCATTCTGATGATTATTCTATAAATCAAATTGGGAAAAATTGGGAAAATGATTTTTGAGATCTCTCTCAGAAAAGCTTACTTTAGCAAACTTTACTGGATCTGGAATGGATATAAATGATGTATAAATGATGGTGGATAATCTTTGTGGAAAGTGAGCTTTTTTTCACATTACAAATGGGATTTTGTAGACTCAAAACATCAGAAATGTTTATTATTATATGTTTTTACTACAAAGCTCAAAATGAAGATGATTTTATTATCAGTCCCATTACCTACATGAGAAACTGATCCAGCTGAGATGCAGAAATAGATACTATACATCACTGAAGTAATTCTATATCTCTGGTACTAAACCAATTCTAAAACCAGTTTACCTTTTGGTTTGTTATGCTATTACTTATCATATGGAAGTTAAACTCATGTAGTTACCAATGTTAATCTCTTCAACTGATTTGAAAGGCACAGCTGTCTTCCAGGGATCGTGAAGGATGGGTACTTGGCTTGCATTTCACTTGTTTTGAGATCCTTGGCACTTGAGCTCTTTGGGACGTATTTCCATTCACGTGCTCAGAGTCAAAATCTATTTCTGTACCATAAAAGCACTTTATGACAACTTAATGATAGAACAATTTTGGGAAAAGAAAACAAGATGGCATGAAACCCACTCTCCTCAGCTAGATGATTTATGGAATAGGTGCATCAGTCATTAGAGGAAATCGTAGCCTTTTATAGTACACTTTGGCCTGTGAAGCACTAGCAAAGGCTTATTGCTTTGTGTTTTCTGTCAGTAAGAAATGTAACTCTTCTGATTTACTGCAAGACTGTTTATGTGATTCCTGTGAAGTATATGCATGTGTTCTGTTTTTGGGATGGGCTGGTATGTGTCATTCATCTGGAGCCACTGATGAAGAAGGACAAGTAAATAGTGATATTTCTGACAGAAGTTGGACAACACTTTAAAAATTTATAAGGAACTGACCTTTCAATCAGTCTATCCAAGGCACACTAATTCTGCTTTACATCTGTGCATTGCCAGATTTCTTTGCCTTGCTGTAATCTAAAGAAATGTATTTCCAGAATTTCAAGGTCAAATTAACCTCCCGTGTTTTGAGTCAGGGTTCTTGTCTGTGCATCATTATAGAAACTCAAACTGATGGCCTTGTATTCCTTCACTCAGGTATAAATAAAGATTACCTGATTAGTGCTACAGCTTTTAACTAGAAAAAAGTACCTAGTGTTAAAGCAAGTTCAAACTGAAGTTAGTATATGCTGTGCATATTCTGGGCAAAGATACCCCTAACATCCCCCCCCACCATTTCTGTGTGACACAGCATCTGAATTTCACTGGAGAGAAGAGTCTAAGTTTAGGCAGTCACGTTGTTAAACAATTTGAAAGCTTCCCTTCTCTGGACATTAAGATTGCTTTGTATTTCATGTCGACAATACAAGAGCCTCCAAAAGGTCTCCTGACCTTTTCATATGAAAGGCTGAGAGGTCTAGAAGTTGTTACATGTCTGTGAATACTTCAGAGAATCTGACTGCCTGAGACTCTGAGACTGAAAAGGTGGGACAGCTTCCAAAACACTGGCTCTCACTTGTGCACTGATGGCTTAAATTATCTCCCTTTGTGCGATCTCCTCTTCTGTTCCCTGTGCTTAAGTCGCTCAACGCTAAAGCCTTAATCTTGTGATGTTGTTCAAAGAATGGTCTTTCAATTTCTACTCAGGTAGAGACCTTCAGTCAGCTGAGCATTGCTTTGTAGGTTATACTGGACAAAATCAATTATGCAAACAATCATACGAGACTTTTAATGATGTTTTGATAGTAAAGTTGTGGCATTAACAAATTTAAAATATGTATCTTATTCTCCTTCTTTACCACGTGCAAATAGTGTGAAAAAATCTCTGCTATCATTGTTCCAAGCCTTGAATTCACTTGCCTCAAAAATTTTTGTACCTTAAAGCAGAAGATATGATGTAGCTCAAACCTGGAAGAAGGCTGCAAAGGGATTAAATTTCACTTGATCAAAAACTGGGTGTAGTGTATCTGACTTGAATTGTATTTTGCATTTTGCATTCTAGTCAAACTAGAATAAAATTATTCTTTTTGATACCTATTGAATTGTGAGATCAGGACTTAATTCTTCAGAGAAGAAAAACAAATAGAATAACTTGAGCACTCCAAGTTTGGGTTTAAATTATATAAAAGCTTGTGATGGTTTGGGTGTCCCCTGCCCCCCCACACTTTTAGAAATTACCCAGACTAGACTCAGTCGGCTCTGGAAATTTGAATGAAGCTTATATTTACAGCTGGCACAATTTACAAGCAGATATTTACAGTGTATACAGTTATAGACAGAAATATACAAGGGAAAAAAGGTAATACAAACACAATTCCCCTCCCAGAAACCTGAGTCCCCGGGAGGGGCTCTCAACCACCCCTCACCTTCCCCCTACCCCTCTCAGCCTTACCCCAGTCCTAAGGAAGAATGGAGGTTCGGCCAAGAGGGTTAAAAAGCAAGGTGAAGAAGCCAAGCCAAAGGAGGGTAAGGTTAGAAAGCAAGATGGAGTCCAGCCAGCAGTCTCAGCTTCTCCCCAGCAGGCAAAGCTCCCCAGCGAAGAGAAGAAGCAAGTGCCCTAATCTTTCTTTTGACTTTCTTCTTTACACATCCCAGCAAGAGTGTGAGGGAAGTAGACCTCACCATTGTTTTCATTTTACAGCCTATCATCTAGTTCTTCTCACCAAAACATGCTAGCTAGGCTCAAACTAGCACAAAGCTTGACTACTGCCATGATGTTACTCCAATGCCAATATAAAGAAAATTAAAATCTTTGCTATTTCAGATAACTTCGTGAGTAGCTTTTGAGTTTTTGCACCCTTTTCCTTCTGTTACACTTATGAAATGTTAAAGTCTGGTTTTAATTTGTCCAAATTGTGCAGATGAGGCTTAGAATTCAGAAGTCAGCTTGTTAGGAGCTGATCCTTTCCATTATTTGGAATGTNGGTAGTTGTAGGCAGCAATGAGGTCTGCCCTGAGCCTCCTCTTCTCCAGGCTAAACAACCCCAGCTCCCTCAGCCTCTCCTCATAGGGTTTGTGTTCCAGGCCCCTCGCCAGCTTACTCACCCTTCTCTGGACACGTTCCAGCACCTCAACATCTCTCTTGAGTTGAGGAGCCCAGAACTGGACACAGTACTCAAGGTGTGGCCTGACCAGTGTTGAATACAGGGGAAGAAGAAAAAGCTGCTTGTAATTGCAGTGCCACAAATGGATCCCAGAGGAAAATTATGGAAGTCTTGTAGATAAATCTCTTAAGTGAGTAGTTAAGATCACAGGATCATAGGATGGTAGGAGTTGGAAGAGATTTCCATAGATCAAGTCCAACCCTCCTGCCAGAGCAGGACTATAGAATATAGTGCAGGTCGCACAAGAACACATCCAGACAGATCTTGAAAGTCTCCAGAGAAGGAGACTCCATAACCTCTCTGGGAATCCTGTAAGTTCAGCAGAAGCCATGCTGAAAAAGTGTTTGTGTTTTTGGAATTGCAGTAGCTGAATAAAGCTTCAATTCCTTGAAAGAGAAAATACACATAATTATATATGCATTCCACTGAACTTCTGGAGTCCTCCTTTATATTGGACATATGGAAAGGAACTGTAAAAATAAAATGTTTTTTCATCCCAAGTAATCTTGTTTCATCACTCTGATTTTGACACCGTATTCCTAATGATATTTTTGGTGGTATCTTGTCAGTGGATACAGCTCCTAGAATTATCTTATGAATAATTTGTACACAGAATACAGAACTCATTATTAACTGCAATATCTGTTGGTATCACCTTCAGACAAAGTTGCACTATGAAGCTTATGATGCTCAGAGCACTAAAGGAGAAGGGTCTGTAATATTCTTAACATTTTAAAAGGTGTAATTATGAAATGAGATAGTTTCTATTGGACTTGGTGCTGAAACATCAATGGCAGAACTTAGCAGCCATTTTGGCAAGTTTACTTCTTCTTTAAATGATGTTTAAGAGAGAGTTGCATGAGTTTTAATCTACATAATATTTTAAAGTTTAATCTCCTATTCTGCAATTCAAGGAAAAGACATAATTTAGATCATAGAAAGGTATATTTCTCAAAGGAATTATTGTAGTCCTTGCAGATTTCTGTAAGCCAACTGAAATTACTAGTTCTAGAATGTCAAAAGATTGATACACTTGACTAATTAGGAAGCCAGTTGGGACTGGTGACAGCAGTCTGCAGCAGCTTGTGAAAGCTGATTTAAAGGTCCCATGGGAGGTGTTAATATTGAACAATATTTGTGACTCTTACACTATCGCTGTAGCAATGTTGAATGCAGTTCTCCCAGGGCAATTTAGGAGATTTCTAAAACTTTCTATAGATGGTGTGGGTACTAATAGATAGCTGTGTAATCTCATAGTAAGTGTCACAGCCATTTGTTGACTTGGGCATCAAAATAAAAACAAAATAATTTGGAGCATAACTGAAGACATAGGAGTTTGGAAAACGGACCTTTTGCATGGTTTAGGTACATAATTATGAATATTTTTTGTTTGCAGTGGCTAACTTAATGCAATTCATGCATTGAATCCATGTATACTCGGAAATTACTAGAGGATTTTTTAAATTCAAGTTCCTATATACTCCATTTTTTATTCTGTGAGGCTGGCAGGTCAGTAATTTCCAGGGCCCTCTTTTCTTCCCTTTTTAAAAAGGGGCACAATCTTTCCCCTCTTCCATTCACTGGGGACTTCACCTGACTGCCATGACTTTTCAGATGTCATGGAGAGTGGTCCTTTGAACTACATCAGCCAGTTAAGAGGGTAAAGTAAATGAATGGAACAGAAGTGGTAACTAAATGCAATTGCTCACAACCAGATAAACTGTTTTCATCCTTCTGTAATAATAATAATAATTATTATTATATGTATTATTATAATATATAAGTGAATAATAATAATAATAATANTTCCATTCACTGGGGACTTCACCTGACTGCCATGACTTTTCAGATGTCATGGAGAGTGGTCCTTTGAACTACATCAGCCAGTTAAGAGGGTAAAGTAAATGAATGGAACAGAAGTGGTAACTAAATGCAATTGCTCACAACCAGATAAACTGTTTTCATCCTTCTGTAATAATAATAATAATTATTATTATATGTATTATTATAATATATAAGTGAATAATAATAATAATAATAATGGAATAGAGACAATGACAGAAATGTTTATGAGAATGTAATTTAAATTTGAGTCAATGTTGTGAAACAGCTGTTGTGAGTTTTATATACATTTGTATTTCTATATAATATTTTAGTATATAAAGTCTTATTATTCTATGAGGAGATTACCACTATGTGACTTTAAGCTATACATGAAGGAGTTTTGTGTTTAATTTGTGGACAGGAAAGCTCCAAATTTTTGTGACATTATTATGTATTATTGTAATGATTTCCATAATCTATCTCAATTCTCCCAATTCTGTGCCTCTTTTTGTTTTAATTTTCTCTTCTGCTTGCAAATTATATCTAAACTTAGGGCTCTCAGAAATTAAATTAGATTCAACTCTTGACTTAGCAGTAAAATAGTGAAAGTAAAATGTTTCAAGAACACGGTATTTGACCCAGGCTGGTTTCACAGTACTTTGTCAGACCTTCCTCTCTGCAACTTTGAGCTTTTTGTGTTTGAATTGGTTTTGTTACCCTTGAAACCACTTACCTTAGTGTGATGGTTTGGGTGTTACCTGCCCTCCTCCCCCTCCTTTGTAAAATCACCCAGACTAGACTCAGGGGCTCTGGAAATTCAATGAAGCTTTGTATTTACAGTTTAGCACAATATACAAGCAGATATTTACAATCTATACAGCTGTAGACAGAAATAGACGAGTTAAAAAGTAATACAGAAACACAACAGCCCTCCCAGAAACCTGAGTCCCCAGGAGGGGCTCCCAACCGCCCTTCCACCTTCTCCCATCCCTCTCTACCTTACCCCAGACGTTACCTTGTGCCCAAGGAAGATTGGAGGGTCAGCCAGGGGGGTTAGGAAGCAGGTGGGTTAGTCACAAAGATGGCAGGTTAGGTTAGAGAGAGAAATGCAGCCCACAAAGCCCAGAGAGCAACTGTGTTATCTATATTTACATTCTTGGTCTTACACGTCTCAGCAAGCCTGTGAGTGAAGTAGACATCACCATTGTTTTCTTCTCACAGCCTGTCATTAATTTTTCTCACCAAAACATTCTAGCTAGCCTCAAACTAGCACACTTAGGAAGATGCTAGAAATTTTTAATGTTCATTGAAGACAGAATTTATTTAAAGGAGGCAAACAAGTAGAAATATTACGGTGTAGAAACATTTCCCAATATATTTTTTGTCTCCCATAGTCATGTCTAGGAGATTGCCTTACTTCCTTACATGCAGTCCAGCATCTTCACAATTCCCTGAATTAGTGGTGTGCCTAGTTTAGATCCTCATTTGAATATTCACTGCCAAGAATGACTGCAGAATCCTGTGATGTGTCTGACTGTGTCCAAGTTGTGTGTTGGCCTAGGGAGTTTTGCCCAGTGAGGCATAATGAAGTTTCCAGCATGTAATTCTGTATTCCTTTGTGGTGATTTTTCATCATATATAGTAAATCCTGGAGTTCTGTTCTCTGTTCTCCCAGGCATAAGCAAAGGGGTTATCAAGGTTCAGAAATCTAACATTTTCTGGTGTGTTTGAGGAAGTAAAAGTAGGGCATTTAATGCTTGCATTTAATTATAATCCTACAGTAATGTTCATTATTCCTTTGAGGTGTATTATAGATATACACATAATACAATGAGTAGAGTTTTCCTGAACTAACATCAATTATGTAATACTGGCCAGAGGTTATTAAATAGAAAGTGTCTTTTGATTCAAGCTGCCTGTGGATATCACTCTGTATCCTATCTACTTCAATATTGTCCACTCAGCTTCTTGCTGAGAAACAGTTTCATTTTTTTTATAACTCTAAACAAAATGATTTCTTGTCTAATATAGCAAATTATTTAAGGGACAACTTTTGAAAGCTGATATGAGACAATATTTATGGTTGCAAAAGGATGCTGAAATGAAAATATGAATGAAATGGCATTTCACTTAGAACTATGCTTGACTCTCAGTATAGAGAAAGAGGAATGTGAACCAAATGGTATAAAACTTGGTCAAGTTCAATGTACAGCAGACCAAATCTTTTCAGACTAGTTGCAAAAGAGCAATCTGTGAATGTTAAAACCCTGGCCTGAATTTGAAAGTAATGGTTTTAATTATCTTTTATTGCCATGTTTTGATATTACTGTGGTAACCTAGAAGGCTCTTTCGCTTTCCTTTTACAGAGGGTGAGGAGACTGGAGTGATGGATAGCTTGTTGGAGGCCTTGCAATCAGGTGCCGCTTTTCGAGACCGAAGGAAAAGGACACCAAGGTCTAAAGGTGAATATTCTACTCACATTTTATTTTCCAGAGAAAACTAAAAGTGTTATGGGTCCACTGCACCTGAACTTCAGTGCTATCAGGTTTAATTCTTTCTTGCAATGACAACTTTCGGGGATCTTCAAGCTGTTTTGCTGATATCAGTAGCACTTTGGAGGTTAATTTGTGAAACTTAGCATACCTGATTATTATGACAAGACTCTTCAGTATGGCCACATCTACTTCAGCTTTCTAGAGTTTGTGGTTGAATGGTTGAAGTAAAAGTCATTTTGCCCCATAGGTGAATCAAATTATTGCGCTGCAATCATGGAACATTGGGGATTGGAAGTGACCTTGAAAGATCATTCGGTCCAACCCCTTGTCAGGGCAGGGTCACCTAGACTAGGTCACACAGAAACACATCCAGGTGGGTTTTCAATGTCTCCAGAGGAGACTCCACAACCACTCTGGCCAGCCCCTCCCAGTGTTTTGTCACCCTCATAGTGAAAAAGTTTTTCTGTATGTTCACATGGAACTTAACCAGGTCAGATTGTTTTGAGACACAGTGCAGGTTACTTATAGGTTGCGTTTTTTTCACATTTTAAAACTCACTTGAAACTTGTCCACACAGGACTGGCACAGCAGAATGCAAAGGTGGACAGAACTGTCATTTCACTCCTAGAAACATCTAACTTCTAAATAATTCTGCTTCACAATGTTACTCCAGTCACTTCTGAAGATGTTTTATTCCCATTGTTCCCTTGCTTTTGCAGACATACCACAAAATCTCAGTCCAACCACACAACGGCCTGTGCTGAAAGCTTGTAACCATGGTAATGAACCATATTCATGAATTGCATGCTCTTTTTAGCATACTTTATGTAATTAATCTGTGCTTTCAAAATACTACCATGATTTTTCAGTTTCATACATTAGTGGAATGCTGAAACCTGCTTTTCAATAATTACCAGGCTGTTACATCCTGAATCTCCTCTTCTTGATATAAAGCTCTTATATATTTTGTCAGGGTTTTATTTATTTAAGATTTCTTTGCTTTTAAATATAGTACTTTTATAATCCTTAAGAACAGTTATGCAAGGATTTTTAAATGGCATATGGGACTGTAATAGAAACAAAAGTTTACAGAACATTTTAAATATTGCTATGTGGTTTTGTTACTGAGTCAGAGAACTTTTTTCATTCGTTCTGTTTTTCTTTGCCTTACAGCTGGAATAGTTTAAGATATTTACAGACATAATTCAAAAGTGTAGTTGTAGCAGCCAAGTAATATCACATTAATCAGTTGTTTCATGGTAAAATATCTCTCCAAATTTTGATTGAGTCTTGAGTTTATTCATAAACTCTTAATCTATTTCACTGTAATCAGTAGGACTTGATCATATGTTAGCTTTGTTTGTTAAATAATCTACAAAATATTACTATATTAGCTATTTTTTAATTAAGCCCAAGGAGTCCAGAATAACTGTTTTCAATGGATCATAACTAGTGGTCTCAGGAAAAAACCTCAGGAGATGTGGTATGGACAGCTGGTTTGTAAGGTGGATTGAAAACTGGCTTGACAAAGAGTTCAGTGGCACAGAATCAAGGTGGAGGCCTGTAGCCAGTGGTGTGCCTCAGGGATCAGTACTGGATCCAGTTTTGTTCAATATCTTTATCAGTGACCTGGATGAGAACATTAAGTGTACTCTGTGCAAGAACATTGATGATACAAAACTGCAGTAGGTGTCAGCCATGTGAGATCTGGACAGGCTGGAGTGCTGGACAAAGGCTAACCATTTGAAGTTCAGTAAGGACAAGTGCAGGGTTCTCCATCTGGGGAGGAGTAACAACAGACACCAGTACAGGTTGAGGGCTGCCCTGCTGGAAAGCAGCTCCATGGAGAAAGATCGTGGAGTCCTGGTAGACAGCAAGTTCGGCATTGGCCAGCAATGTGCCCTTGTGGCCAAGAGAGCCAATGGCATCCTGGTGTGCATAAGGAAGAGTGTGACTAGCAAGTCTAGGGAGATTCTTCTCTCCTTCTGCTCTGCCCTGGTGAGACCATACCTGGAATACTGTGTCCTATTTTGGGCTCCCCAGTTCAGGAGAGACAGGAAGGGACCTTCTGGAAAGAGTCCAGCAAAGAGCCATGAGGATGACTGGGGGACTTGAGCATCTCTCCTACGAGGAGAGACTGAGAAACCTGGGGCTGTTTAGTCTGGAGAAGAGAAGACTGAGAGGAGATCAGGTCAATATATACAAATATCTGAGAGATGGGTGTCAAGTGGATGGGGCCAATCTCTTTTTGCTGGTCAGCAGCAATAAGACAAGGAGCAATGGCTACAAATTGGAGCGTAGAAGGTTTCACCTCAACATGAGAAGAAACTTCTTTACAGTGAGGGTGACAGAGCACTGGAACAGACTGCTCAGAGAGGTTGTGGAGTCTCCTTCTCTGGAGACTTTTCAAAACTCGCTTGGGTGTGTTCCTGAGCAAACTCTAACCTAGAGGATCCTGCCTTGGCAGGGAGGTTGAACTCAATGGTCTCTGGAGGTCCCTTCCAACCTCTAAAGTTCTGTGAGTCTGTGGATTATAGCTCATGTTTAAGTGCTTATTTCTTAAGTGACTATAGCCAAAAAAGCCAAACCAAAAAAAGGAAACAACCAGCAAAAGAAGAAAGCACATGCAGAATTTGGCATTATTAAATGCTAAATTAAAGAAAATAGAGCTGGAAGGACCATTTAAAAGACAATTAATTCACTTATAGGGTTTGCTCAAAGGAAAATGGAGTATATTTGGCAGGTGCTTGTATAGCACATAAAATACTGATATTTGAATAATGACTGCAGAGTACATCTGAATTTTTCCCATGAATGTTTCTGCTTTTAAGAAGAGTTATGTTGAATTTTACTTATTTCCAGCCCCTTCATGTAGCATTAGACAGAAGTGTTGGCTTTATTTTTCATTGATTTGCTGATTTTTACCCACCTAAAAGTTCAGATGGGTGCTAAATTTTGTATCATGGCAAAAAAGCTAAACTTAAAAGGTGTGGAGACTGATAAGAGTCCTCAAGGAGCAAATTCAGGCACTGTCATTGTTTGTTTCCATGCTGATTTTGGCTGTTTGGATGAAATGGTAACTGTTTTGGATACTGCCTATTCTGCTGAGACTAACAGGTTCACTTATGGTAGATATACTTTATTAACACATACTGCAGGTTTATACATAGTTTGAGATTTTTTGACTCATCATGTAGTCAGAAATAATGATAAGCCATGATCTGAAATGTCTGTCCTCTGAATCATTCAGTATATAGCAGTCTGTTGGGCAAATGCTATGAAATTCTAGCTAATCTTTTCTCTTTCAGAACAAAACACCGCCAAGCAAATTAATAATAACTGACTTAATCTGTATAATTAAATATATTTCTCTTAAAAGCAGAATACAAATCAGACCCAAGCTTAGGAGGAAACTAGAGAGTCTCTGTCTCACAGGGGATGGCAAGGAAGAGAAATAGAACCAGAATGCATACTTTCTCCCGAGCTGTAATATAAATGGAAGCAGAAATCAAATCTCTCTAACCATTTCCATTGCCATCCTCAGTATGATACTAAGAGCCAAGCCCTATAAAACAGAGGAGCAAGCCAAAGCTACCAAGCTCTGGAACCAAGTACAGAAGCAGTTTCTTCTAGCTAAACAGAGTGCTTAAGAAAAGAAAGGAGGGATAATAAATTTAGTGGAATGCTATCCATTAGTTGACCATTTTTTTGTTTTCCTGATCTGTTAAGCTGCTCAAAAAGCTCTGGTAGTCATTGGCTGATATTTCTGATTGAAAAAAAAGAGTACTGGTTCTCATGCTGCATCCCAGGGTAGCCTCTTTGTGTTATTTTTATTCCAACTACACTTGTGTTTTATTTAACAGATTGCCTCTTTCTAACATGGTGTATAGTTTTTGTCAAGTTTAAATCTACTCTATTTCTGTGATCAGAATTTCTGATTGCATTTCTTCTGCTTGTGACAAGGCCCATCAAGTCAGGTAATTTCTTGCTGAGGAAAAAGCCCTGCTGCATGACTAATAGCAATGATACTTATTCGGTATTGCTAGATCTTGGAAATGTTCTGACACCTCAAGAATACAAATAAATCTCACCAGATTTTCACTGGTGTAAACATGATTGGTATGTTTATTTCATTTCCATTCATGTGGCTTAGTATTTTTAAGTTAATGATCAGATTGCATATATGTTCAAAACTACCTGTTAATGTTGGAGTTCTCTGGAAATGCAAAGAGCCATAAGCTGCAGTAAATACAGTGGTTTATGCTTTTGCTGTAATTCCCATTCAGAGCACTATATGGCACAAGTAGAGTGTTAGTATAGTTTTAGTGTTGTGCTTCATTAAGATTTTGGTTCAATAGCATCCAACAGGGGAGCTTTTTTATTTTGTTTAGAGAGCAGAAGAAAGCACTTAATTTTCAATGATCGGGATTTTTCACATTAGAAGATCATTTCAAGCAGCTAATAGCTATGGGTGATCTGAGTTTATCAATTATTTACAACAGCAGTCAAGGCATATTTGCAGCTTGCACATTTATGTCAAGCTAGTTCAGTTCAAATACACATAGCAGCATATCCAAGGCAGCATGGAGTGTCCATTGCAGTACAGAAAGCTGCATTATTCACTAAGTTTTTGGTTAGTTTTTGCAGTCTGCATCAAATTCTCTGCTGCTATGGCTATGCACTTATCTAGAGTAATGCAAATTATCTGAAATGCATGAATACAGTTTTGAGATGCAGCTTTGATTGCTTGTATATATACCTCAAATGCAGCAGCAAAGTGTTTTTCTTTACAAGTAGATTATATTCAAAATGCTGTGAGTGAAGAAAAGCTATAATAAAATGGAAGTCAAGAAATAGGGATTGCTTTTTGTGACTGCAGAGATTGAAAGAATGCTTCCTCTTGCACTCAGTGATTGGACTGTAGAATTTATTTCCAAAGGTGTAGTCTTGTTTCTATATTCAGATGGAACTTACTTGGTAAGAGATAGTCATATCTAGTATAGCTGTTCAATAAACCTTTAAACAATGGAATACTTTTCATGTCACGTTTAGTCTGAAACATTAACACCTCTGTTAAATAAAATCCTTCTAAAGCAATGTCATTGTGGCCCCAGTTAAGGAGAAAAAAAACAACCCTTTTCACATGTTTTTGTTTTTGTTGGTGGTGGTTTTGTTAATCTCTTAATTTTAACAGCACTGTCATCTGAGGTTCATATTGGTGTTTCTGCTACCTTATTTTTGAGAATCATCTGACAATGAGCTCAGGCTCATCTCGATTCTTGAAACTCTCAGTGCAAGCACTTAGAGGTCATTCTTTATTTCATCATTGCTGTATCTGGCAGCAAACGATGACTGACATTGCAACGTTAACTTTTCCTTATTTTTCTCTTGAGTCTGTGTATGTTGCTGTCCTTTCTATATCTGGATGTAGTGAACCTTGAGAAGTACCTAATGCTGAAGAAACAGTGAAACCTGTGAAGATAACTTTTTACTGAGTATATGCAGTACAATGCATTCTTGAGCACTACCAGTTCTTCATGATAGATACTGCTTTAGAGGCACTATGCATTCTTTCTATGTGTGATCTAAACCCACAGTGTTTGTACCTCTGGCAGAGAATTTTTTTTATATGGCTTTGTGAAGTTTCACTCAATAGACAAATTTCCTAAGCAGAAGACCTGGAACATATGTTTGTTATGAAACAAAAGCATTTAATAGGATTTCTATTAAAAAAACCCAAAATGTAGTTCTCATTTTAAGACCAAAGCTTTGCTTCGATGTTGCCCTCATAGATTAAGTAAAATTGCTGCTTATTCTAACAGAAGTAATTCCCTTGAAACCATCTGCACTGTTTATAATAGATTTTTCCTAGAGCAGACAGTAGAGTTTCTTTAAACTGTGACTGTAAGAGTCAATTTTAAATAAGTAAAAAAAAAAAAGACAAGGAAAGTGAATTTACTCATTTTTGTTTGTTTATAACTATTTCCACATTGACATAGTTAAGTATGCATAGTCCCTCAATGAGATAGCCCTGAAGAATACACATTCCAAATTACCTAGGAGTAAGACTGAGTTTGATGTGAAGTTTTTAGATTCTTTTTTTCTAGTGATCTTACTCTCTTGTAATTGGTGTTGGAATGGAGAAAGTATTCAAGTGAGAAGAGTTGACAGCCAGTGAGAAATGACAAATTTTAATATTTTATTTTTCCAGAGCCTTTTCAACCAAGTTAATAAAGTCAGCCTTTATTATAGAGACCAACATAGATGTATTAAAAACTTCTTTATTTATTTAAAATGCCAGTTGCTGCAAAATGCATGCAAGCTCTGCTAAGAATGGAAAAAGTCCTTCAGACTAGTAGTAAATGCATGTTAGTACTATGAAAGTACAGGTATATTGTCAATATTTAAGGTTCCAGGACAAAATCTCCAGGGACAGAGTTTAGATTACCCCTCTCTCCCTGCTCTGTCTTCGTAGAATCATAGAATCAACCAGGTTGGAAGAGACCTCCAAGATCATCCAGGCCAAACTAGCACCCAGCCCTATCCAGCCATCTAGACCATGGCACTAAGTGCCCCATCCAGTCTTTTCTTGAACACCTGCAGAGACGGTGACTCCACCACCTCCCTGGGCAGCCCATTCCAATGGCAAATCACTCTCTCTGTGAAAAATTTCCTGCTAACATCCAGCCTATACTTCCCCAGGCACAACATGAGACTGTGTCCACTTGTTCTATTGCTAGTTCTATTGCCTGGGAGAAGAGACCAACCCCCATCTGACTACAACCTCCCTTCAGGTAGTTGTAGACAGCAATGAGCTCACCCCTGAGCCTCCTCTTCTCCAGACTAAACAATCCCAGCTCCCTCAGCCTCTCCGAGTCTGTCCNCCCAGCTCCCTCAGCCTCTCCTTATAGGGTTTTTGTTCTAGGCCTTTTACCAGCTTACTCACCCTTCTCTGGACATGTTCCAGCACCTCAACATCTCTTTTGAATTGAGGAGCCCAGAACTGGACACAGTACTCAAGGTGTGGCCTGACCAGTGTTGAGTACAAGGGCAGAATAACCTCCCTCATCCTACTGGCCACACTGTACCTGATACAGGCCAGGGTGTCTTTGTCTCTCTTGACCACCTGGGCACACTGCTGGCTCATCTTCAGCCTACTATCTCCCAGTACCCCCAGGTCCCTTTCCTCCTGGCTGCTCTCCAGCCACTCTGTCCCCATCCTGTAGTGCTGCTTCAGGTTGTTGTGGCCAAAGTGCAGAACCCTGCACTTGGCCTTGTTCAATCTCATCCCATTGACCTCTGCCCACCCATCCAGCCTGTCCAGGTCCCTCTGCAGGGTTCTCCTACCTTCCAACAGCTCCACACCTGCTCCTAGCTTGGTGTCATCTGCAAACTTACTGATGCTGGACTGAATCCCCTCATCCAGATTGTCAGTAAAGATGTTGAACAGGATTGGGCCCAGCACTGATCCTTGGGGAACACCACTAGTGCCAGCTGCCAACTGGATGTGGCACCGTTCACCACCACTCTCTGGGCCCAGCCTTCCAGCCAGTTCTTGACCCATATCAGAGTGAATCTGTCCAAGTCATGAGCTGCCAGCTTGGCCAGGAGCTTGTTGTGGCAGACAGTGTCAGAGGCTTTGCTGAAGTCCAGGTAGACTACTGTAGGGAAGAGGTAGGCTAGGGAAGGTAAAGGGTAAACCAAGAGTCTTGAACAGAAATGAAAAGGGAGTCATTTTAACAAAAAATAAAAAGTATTTATGGAAGAAGGACATAGAGGTATTTGTGGAAAAGGGAAGGGTATTGTCGTGGTGTTTAAAGATAGCGACAGAAATTAAACTCTCCAATGAAAAAAATACAGAATTCTATTTAGAGAGAAATACAGAGATAGACATTACAAAGCAGTTACTGCATCCCTGGAAAACCCCCTTGAATTTTTCCCCCATCCCAAAAACTAAATCTAATTCTCCCCAGTGCTCCAATCCTCCCCCTGCCCAATGCCTCTGCCATCCAAAGAGGCCTGAACAAGCCTCTGGAGGCCTACTGCTTACATCTGCTTCCCGGTAAAGTCGCTCCTGCCACACACACAGGGCAGGAGGAGGAGGAAAGGAGAACGAGCTGAACTTGTCGTGAGTTTATAAAGAGATAGCAGAATTGTGGGATTGAATAACAATCTTCCAGTACCCAGATGATTTTTTAACCCTGTAGTCTCAATTGGGACAGGTATCTATACACAGAGACATACAGAACCACTTTGCAGATGGCAATGGATTCCATGGAGATATGGCCTGGAGCAGGCCCGGACACATTTCAAGCAGGCCCAGCCAGCAGTTCTCAGGAAGTGAAAGGGTAAGAACAGAAAGCAAGCCAGAAATTCCTCCCCCTTATAGAGAGGGGTAGACAGGAATCGGGAGGGAATAAACAGGACCCTTCCCCAGGGGTGTGTTCCCCATCCACCTGGGGCCAGGTTTTGCACTCACCTAGGCGGTTTATATTTCTGCTCATCCACCTGGTAGCTCTTAAACCACAACAGAGCAATTATTAACTTGCCTTTAGACTCAGCTAAACACACTGTAAGCTTGTATTTAGAAAAGGAAAAGAGGGACGGTAAGCCTTCAAAAATGTCTGTGTCTAGTTTGTCTTTTACAAAGTCTTGTGAGAGTTCTGTTATCAATTCTCATTAGTGAGATGACACACGTAGCCTCCATTCTGCATCTTAGCACCGTCAGAGACAGCTTAGTACTGCCCATAAGCTGTCCTGGCATTTAAATGAGCACCGAGCTCAGATTTCAGGTGAAAGCTGTCAGTTTGATACTTAACATCTTGATAAAATTGAGTAAAGTTGTATTTCTGTTTCTCAAGTATATTAACTGAATTAAAGTGCTTAAATTATTAGATCTATTGTGTAGCCTTTGAGTTGCCTTTATTATGGTCAGCTGAGATACTGTTTACCATTTGTATAACTGTATCAAACTTAAGTGCTTTGTCCACATTCGGTGGTTGGTGCTTCGTTTCAATCTGTCCAACTGCCAGGTTCTGCACTTTGGCCACAACAACTCCATGGAGCACTACAGGCTGGAGACAGAGTAGCTGGAGAGCAGCCAGGCAGTGAGAGACCTGAGGGTACTGGTAGACAGCTGACTGAACATCAACCAGCAGTGTGCCCAGGTGGCCAAGAATGCCAATGGCATCCTGGCCTGTATGAGGAATAGTGTGGCCAGCAGGACCAGGGAAGTCATTCTGCCTCTGTACTCAGCACTGGTTAGGCCACACCTTGAGTACTGTGTCCAGTTCTGGACCTGTCAATTTAAAAAAGATGTTGAGGTGCTTGAACGTGTCCAGAGAAAGGCACCAAGGCTGGTGAGGTGGCTGGAGCACAGCCCTGTGAGGAGAAGCTGAGGGAGCTGGGGTTGTTCAGTCTGGAGAAGAGGAGGCTCAGGGGAGACCTTATTGCTGCCTACAACTATCTGAAAGGATGTTGTAGCCAGGTGGGGGGTGGTCTCTTCTCCCAAGCACCCAGTGGCAGAACAAGAGGACACAGCCTCAAACTACACCAGGGCAGGTTTAGGCTGGATGTTAGGAAGAAGTTCTTCACAGAAGGAGTGATTGGCATTGGAATGGGCTGCCCAGGGAGGCGGTGGAGTCACCGTCCCTGGAGGTGTTTAAAAGGAGGCTGGATGAGGCACTTAGTGCCATAGTTTAGTTAATTAGAAGGGTTAGGTGATAGGCTGGGCTCGATGATCCTAGAGGTCTTTTCCAAGCTGCTTAATTCTGTAAATTCTATAAATAAAGAATTCTAAATGCACATAATATAGGCAAGAATGACAAAGAAAGCTTTTTAAAAGTAAGGATTTTAGGTGCCACCTTGAGACAAGGTGGACCTTTTAATGGGGCTTACTCTTCAGAGGTCTGACAAATTCATTCCTAAAGTGAGACCCTTTGAAGATGTCAAATTAGGCACTCAGAAGAGCTAATTGCCTTTGTAAATATCTTGCTGGGGTTCATTGGTACTACTTGAATAAGACTGCTTCTCTCAAGGGAGGCAAGGACATTTTCTTCCGGATAAGAACTGTGGCAAAGAGGTGACATTTGAAAGTAGTGACACTGTATATTCCATAATTGCACGCACAGTAAATGTCAGCTTCATAGCTGTCTAGATAGGTAACTAGTTTTCCAAAAGCTATAGCAGGCAAGTTATATATTCAAAGAAGTCTTCTGAATATGCATCAGTGGACAGTCTTAAATCTGCTAAGGGAGCAGGAAATTACCAAGATTTTACCCATATTTGTTTTTTCATTGTTTAGTCATGTAGAACTTCCCATTTGAAGCCAATTACTGAGTTGTTCTGTATAGCAAAGAGCTTCTGTCGCTTCTCAGAGTACTTTTGAAGTCTCTTCCATATTTGTTAAACAAGATTTTAGATGTAAATTTACTGGACTCTTTTACTTCTGTTTTATGAGTGTTAAGGGCAAGTCGTTATGTAAACTCCTGCCTCCTGCCAGCTGACTGGATAGGGCTGGGTAATAGGTTGGACTGGGTGATCTTGGAGGTCTCTTCCAACCTGGTTGATTCTATTCTATTCTATTCTTCAAAGGCTTCAAGAGCTCTGACCCACATAGAAGAAATCATATATCTATTGACCAAACAATGACCATAATGATCTTTATATTATTTTATACATATATTTTTTAAAGGTATTATCTTTCTTTAAAAAAAAAAAAAAAGATAAAAGTGAACTATCAGATAGGGAAATTTCATCAGCTACACAAAAGCTGAGATGGAAACAAGCAAATGTATCAGCCCTGACCTAAGTATGTTTTGTGACACAAGTGATCTCTGGTTAATATATCATTGTTAAGTCAGTAATTAAAAAGATATAGTAAAAGCACCAAAAATTACTCATTAAATTCTGTAAGCACACTTCTTAATTCATCTTACTTTGCCATGTAAGTGAAAGTTTTCTTTTTTAATACAGTGAAATGCTTACTTACTCTTCCTTTACCATGTCAGTGAATGTGTTCCCTTAATGTTGTGGATTTTCTTTCCTCTTATGGGGGAATTGCTCTGGCTGGAGAGCAGCCAGACAGAGAGGGATCTGGGGGTGCTGATTGATACCCACCTGAACATGAGCCAGCAGTGTGCCCAGGTGGCCAAGAGAGCCAGTGGCATCCTGGCCTGCATCAGGAATGGTGTGGCCAGCAGGAGCAGGGAGGCATTCTGCCCCTGTACTCTGCACTGGTTAGACCACACCTTGAGTACTGTGTTCAGTTCTGGGCCCCCCAGTTTAGAAGGGACATTGAGATGCTTGAGCGTGTCCAGAGAAGGGCGACGAGGCTGGTGAGAGGCCTTGAGCACAGCCCTACGAGGAGAGGCTGAGGGAGCTGGGATTGTTTAGCCTGGAGAAGAGGAGGCTAAGGGGAGACCTTATTGCTGTCTACAACTACCTGAGGGGTGGTTGTGGCCAGGAGGAGGTTGCTCTCTTCTCTCAGGTGGCCAGCACCAGAATGAGAGGACACAGCCTCAGGCTGCACCAGGGGAAGTTTAGGCTTGAGGTGAGGAGAAAGTTCTTCACTGAGAGAGTCATTGGACACTGGAATGGGCTGCCCAGGGAGGTGGTGGAGTCGCCGTCCCTGGAGCTGTTCAAGGCAAGGTTGGACGTGGCACTTGGTGGCATGGTCTAGCCTTGAGCTCTATGGTAAAGGGTTGGACTTGATGATCTGTGAGGTTTCTTCCAACCTTGGTGATACTGTGAGACTGTGATAATTTAGTTTCTTGGTTTTGGGTTGAGTTTTTTTTTCTGAAGTGGTTGCTGCAAAACAGCAAAAAAAATACAATTTAAAGGAAATAGTGGAGGTATGTTTCTGCTTGATTTTTTTTTTTCATTATAAGCCAATGTTCTGCAAAGGTGTAAATAAAGGGTGTTAAATAGATACAGGGAAAACAAGGGCATATCTTGCAGCTTCTTTCCTTTGTTGAGGTAGGAACACTTGGAAGCTATTTTTTCAAGAATTGGAGTACTCTAAAGGGAAATTGGACTTTAAGTTGAACCAGAACTGGTGTTTGTGTCTGTAAGTTGCTTGATAAATGCAGTATCGTCTTTGTTTCATTCCAGAAATAGATGCCTTATGTATTTCCGTCATGCATGCCTAAGGCAAAATCTACATCAATCACCCAGCAAAATAATCAGAAGCCTCAAGAGACTTTTTCTTGATGGCTAAAACTTAAAGAGATCATGACTGCTAAAGGAAGGAAATGTAGGAAGCAAATATAGCTTTTACACGAGTGGCAGAAGATGATAACCAAACTTACCCTGAATGATCTGGAGTAGAGTGAGACAGTTGGACAGTAACTCCTTTTATACTGATACAATTTACAAATCCAAGACGAGAAGCTAGAGCTTAAATAATTTCAGGAAAGAACTTTTGGATTTTGGAGGATATTTGGCTAATGAAGAATCTATTTACTTTAAGCATACTACTGTAAAGTAGTTTGAAGCTTGCTGTTGGCATGTTAATGTGTCTTAAAAACCCCCAAACCAAACCAAAACCAAACACCAAAAGAAAACAAACCAAAAAACCCCACCAAACCCTCACAGCTTTTAAGGAAACAGAAGAAAAATGTTTGAAGTCATTCCAATTTTCTAGAGGATTTTAATTCCTCAAGATGTGCAAAACGTAAGCTTGCTTATATATATATATATATATATATATATATTTTGCTCCCAATGACAGACTACAACAATGCTTTCTTAGTAGACATGGTCTTTCTCTTGCAATATTTTGCCATGCAATCTTAAAAGTAAGACTTTCTAAAATGGTCAGGGGGTGTTATTTTATCAAGGGGAAAAGTTATTCTCATGCTTTGTTTTCTCTTGGTAATTAACTGACTCTATAGAGAAATAAAGCAAAAAGAGAAAAATAAAAGAGAAACTGTTATCTGACCCTAAAAGTTTGACCATGTTTGCCTTAGGTTTTTAAAAAATCTAGAATATGAGGTTTAGAAAAAAAAGAGTGATTTATTCTACACTGTGTTCAAAATTGTAGTCCTTGATTTTCTCTCTCCTTGCTGCATAGCAAAGTGATAAAATAAGAAATTGAAAAGATTAACATCAAGAATACCTAGTGTCACAAACAGGGAAATGGAATCAAATCTCAGCAGATTTTCAGCATGGTCAAATAATTATTCTAGGGTTATCTTGTTTTTATCTGTTTTCTTAGGCTCTAAGCCTGTTTCTTTGTGTTTGAAAATAGATGAGTGTACATGCTAAGTTATGGTACAGTGCACATACAGATACCTGAATTAGATCTGGACAGATTAGTTTGTCTACTTGAAGTAGGATAGCTTTTAGACCAGAAAAAAATTGACTATCACAGTCCAGTTTTAGGATTTCAAACCAAAATTATTTATCTCTGTACAGCACCTAGATGGTCTGAGCTAGCAGCTTCAGGAGCTGTTTAAGACTTTATAAAGCCTTGAACCACAGAAAATCGTGGTTCTTTTCATAGGTTTCTTTACTATTAAGTAATTGAATATCACAGTATCACAGTATCACCAAGGTTGGAAGAAACCTCATAGATCATCAGGTCCAACCCGTTACCACAGAGCTCAAGGCTAGACCATGGCACCAAGTGCCTGTTATATATTTTTATGTAATACTCACTTCATAACTTCATTCTTCCCTGCTATTTGGGAGTCTATACAGGCTATAAAGACAGTATTTTCTGGTAATCACTTTTCATAAACAGAAGGAGGGAAAACACTAAATAATCTGAAAACAGGGCATGTCTCCTATTTTATTTACTGACTTTTATTTAAAATATATGATTTTTCTACTTCACCAAAATAAAAGTTGTAGTTGTGGGTAGTGTAGGAGACTTAGTATTATAGATATTTGTCACATGAAATGGAATGATATCACCACTACTTTGGCTTAAACATCTTGGATAACAGGATATTAATAGAACTGAGTAAACTATTTGTTGCAAATGCCTTCCTAAGGCTACAGAAGTTGATAGGCTGGGGTTTTCATGGTTAGGACTTTGAAGTCAGGTTAGGCATCTTACTTCAGTCACTGGATCTTTGTGGCAGGAATCATCCTAAGCCTTCTTCATTAGTGAGGATATTTGAATCACTAGACTTGGTAGCATTTTTGACCTGTGTTATAAAATACAAATATTGTATTTGATCCATCTTCTCCATGAGAAAGAAAGAAAACTTAATGATGTCTTTCACTCCACCATCATTAGTTTAAGAACTGATTGAGTCAGTATGATTCCAAACCTGGTAATAGTTTATATAAACAGGATGCCAAATTAGGAAATTAGACTGATGGAGGAGCTTGAGGAGGAGTCTCCTCAAATTTGGTCAATATTTTAAAATGAGGTAAAACTAAATGAGAACTTCATAAAATAAAATAGATCTATATCTATATCTAGCTATCTCCCTATCCTATCCTCTGGTCATAACACATTTGAAGCTGGGCAGATAGGGCTTTAGGATATTTGGGGTTTTTTTCCCAGTTTACATTGATAGTTTCTTAAGATGAGATGTACAAGGTTTGCTTTATAGATGTACCAAACATCTAAAACTACAGTGAAAACAGCAGGATTCAAAACTCTAAACACAAAGTGCTTTATAACGTGAATTACTTTGGCTTATCAAGTAGTAAGCATTTTTAACTGATCTGTTGTATTTAATCTCACGAAGAAAAAAAATACCTCATAAACACAGATATATGATTTATGGATTTTAAGCTCCTTATACTGGCTAGAGAGGCTGACATACTCACACAGGAGTTAGCTTATGTGAATTGTTAATGGTCAGTGAGTTCACGCTTCAAATTTAAAGTGCTGGAAGCTGAGAGACCTGAAGAGGTCTCTCCGTGTTTTAGTTCTGTCTATAATAAGGTTTGAACAACATGGCACAGCACAGCCAACACTGACAACAAAACTATAGCTTGTATAGCTCCTCTTTAAGTTAGAATATTTTGTCTTAGGCAATGAATGGTACATGTTCTTATGAGGGAACTAAAAAAGAGAAAGTAATTATCTGACAATGCATATAAATATAATGGACATTACATTTGAATAGCTAATTTTGTGCTTCCAAATCCTAGTACTTTGATACTTTGTTCTTTCCCTTTCCTACAGTGTTTGTGTAATTTGTGCTATACCACTAGCTGCAATGGTAATTCTTTTGAGCGTACTAATGTTTAATTTGACCAGACGGATTAAAAGTAAATGAATCAGTACTGTGGCTTTAAGTTATGTAGCCTTCTTGATATGCAAGATAAGTTTGTGATTTCAGCATAAAGAGTGAATCAGGATTGATGCATGAGTCTTTGCAAACTGTTCTTGCTCTTCAGCACAGAATAGAAAGGACTTTGATAGCAGGTAATCCCTAGTTTTATAACTGTACTGTAGATGGTAGTCTTCCCCTTTCCCTAAGAAATACAAAATTGTTTTAATTCTGTGTGATCCATCATCAGGCAACTACTCAAAAAAATAACGTTCTTAAATGCTCTCAAATGTCCAGTAGCAAAAATAAATGAAGGGCAGAGTGCATTAAGGAATTTCCAGTTGTGTCTCACAGGGCAGAGAAAACTGCTGTGAGAGAGCTCTTGAGATATCTCCTACTCCTGCTGCCTTTAGCAATAGCTTCCTGGCTAATCAGTCTGCAAGCTTACCCCAGTGCTTTAAGTCTGTTCGTTCTCTGTTGCCAGCTGCTGACTGAAAACAGGACACAGCCAATTACTCTCTGCTGAGTTTACTCAGTCTCTGTTTATCCATGTAACAGCAGTTGCTCTGAGATCATTTCATTGAAAACTTGTTATGTAGTGAGATCTCCTATTATAAGATGTTGGATTTGTTTCAGTGGGGTTAAAAGTTTTTGAATCCTATGGTCTAAGATTGAATATTATATTATTTGGGATAGTTGCTTCCTATGGGATGGAAAGCAAAGCATGCTGCAGTGGAAGTATTTTCTTCATTTTCCAGTGTTCCAATGCCAATCAATGCAAAAAGGTTTGTCTTCATCATTTAAAGTAGAAAAATAAACTTTTAATAACTCTATCTTTAATTGAGGATACTACTAGTTGTAACCTAACTTTTAGTTTGGAGTCTGATCTTCCTTCATGGATCTTTTCTTAAATAACTGTATCTTTATTTGAGGATAGTAACCTACTTTTAGTTTGGAGTCTGATCTTCCCTTCATGGATCTTTTTTTTAATAACTGTATCTTTAATTGAGGACACTACTGGTTGTAACCTAACTTTTAGTTTGGAGTCTGATCTTCCCTTCATGGATTTCCTTTTAAATTTCCTTTCTGGCTCTTTCTGTTCCCAAGCATATCTTGTCAATTTCTTGTTGAAGTCCCTCTTTCCTACTAATCTGTCAGTGCTTTAGTACATTAGCACATTCAACAATACCACTTTAACTATAGGGTATAAAACATTTTACTTCTAATTCAGCCTAGTGAAAATGACATTTTTGACCTGTACCAATAAAATACAAAATTCACCGTGGCCTAACTTACCTCTTATTAAAGAAATCCTCTACAGTCAAGTTAGTCATAAAGCTTTGATGACATTGTGCATGTTGAAGGAACTAAGCAACCAAAAACGCTACAAAGGGATCTCTAGCTAATCTTTTCTGGGAAATCTATATTTACACAAAATACAGTACTTTGATTATTATTTTTCTAATAACTGAAAGTACAAAGGGACACTTTAAACAGTTTTGTTTTAGCTACTCAAGAGAAAGCTAAACGAGAGGCAAGTCAGCAATAACTTAATGCACTACCCAGACTTTGTCAACTATTTTAAAATTAAATCCCCACACTGTGTACATCCTTTTAAAGATCCAGGAGGAGGGTAGTAGGGTGAGATTCAAACGTTGTACACTACAGTTTCCCATCCAAAACTGTCATTCAGAAGCTGGGTTTGCTCAGAAATTGCTACACAATGCCTTTTAAGAAGTGCTAGCTTTGATATTGCACCACACAATCCAACAAAGTTTTCTTCATCTGTGTGTACAATATTAGGATGTTGAGAAGTCGCAGGATATTTTCTCTTATGCTTAGGATTTTTCTGCTTTTAGTTCACCACATTTTGGTTTTCAAAAACCCAAAACCCAAGAGTTACTTCTTATTTTGAGTTTGAAAATCTTTATTCCTTTAGCCTGCGTTGACATAGTGGAAGTTATTTAAATGTTTGCAGTAAGTAATACATTTCTACAGGAGATAAGAAAACTTATTTGGTTAAGAACACTTTTTAACAAGAATACTAAATGTATTTTATATGGAAATAAAGTTGGACTAAAATTAATATTCCAAGGTCTGGTATTTTGTTAAAGCTGAGCTGGAAAAGTTAGGGAGAATGACAGGAAAATATGAGAAATTGAAGAGCTCTTTTTAAGCTGCTAGTGTGGTAGTAAAGGGCACACTCCACTGCTGTATGCTCTTGGCTTCGTTTGCAGACTTCAGCCTTAAGTTGTTTTAGTTAGCGATGTGAAATTCTCTTTACGTGAAATTATCCACCTTCAAAAACCAAATGGAGTGCAGTGAAATCGTATTAACGTTAGTTTTTTTTGGAATATGATGAGCATGCTAGTGGAGAAGTTCACTTTGAGGTGCCTTATGTTTCAGAAAACAATGCAGCATTGCTGCTCTAAACAAGATTTTCAGATTTTGGAACTAATGGTACGCTTGCATGAGCTATACTGGCAAGAAGTAGAACAACTGAAAAAAATATTGCCCTTGAATTGTTCCAGTCTGTTGAAGTGCAGTGCTTCTCTGTAGGATCAACTTCTGTTGCGTGTCTTCAGGGCAAAAAGAGTATTAAATGTATCGTAATTCATATTTCAGATTTGTTTAACGTGTTCTTGTTGACTGCATCAAAGAAATTAAAGTTGAGCTTTGAGCTGATGGCACTTTCAGTACATGTACTTCTTTTAATGAAAGCAACATATACTTTAACAGATGCTTTACCTGCTGCTTTTGATAAGTTTCTTATCTTTGAGGTATATGAGCCGAGCAGTGTAGTTTTGAATTTAATGTTAGTTCTTGTACAGAAGTGGTGTGTGGAGCTGAACAAATTCACTCAAAGAAAGTTGAAAGGTTTCAGTTTACTTAGTATATCAGTCCTGGCTTATTAAGTCAACCTAAGAATAGAATTTCTATCAGTTAAACTTTCCACTGGGATTTGTGATTGGAGTGTGTGTAATACGTCTCATTACTGATCAGTGCACGAGAAATGTCTTGTTTTAATTTGTATTCATGGGAAGTATCTGCACTAAGTTTCATATTATGTTTTTGTAAATAAAATTCCATTAATTATCAACCAAAAATTGAGTGAACCTTGAAACTCACTGGGTCACAGCTGAACAATCAAACAGCAGCAGCAATTTTTCTCAGATACTCTTATGTCAAAGTTAGGTTTCCAATTAATATTACTTATTTCTTTCCTGCTGATGGATTACATTTTTGGATTTTAAGGAAACAAGAAATAGAAAGGTCTAACAAATAGTATTTGTCAAACTAAATTAAAGCTTAAAGCAAATTATTAAGACTATCTTCCAATGCAGCAAGAAAATATTATATAAAATATACAAGTGCCATCACTGACACTTGTGATAAAGATTTGTATATTTCTTTATCAACATCAATTTACCTGGGACTTTGATTTCTAATGCAATGGATGTACTTATCTTACACATAATGCTTTAGGGCAAAGTAGCTATTAGTTTAAAGAAAAGCTGTTTATAATTTTTTTCTTGTCTGTTTTTCTAAATTGATTGGTTTGCATCCATTGCTGCTTTTGAATATGAAAGGAAATAAGGAAATAAATTATGTCACAGAAACAGTAGTGCTAGAGATGAGGTTGTGCTTTTTGTTTTGATAGTTAGGTTTTTTTATCTACTCTGGTAGTCGCCATTTTCTGCATGGTAATATAGGGAGAAAGAAAAGAAAGCATTTATTTCATAGAAAGAAATCATAGCCAAACTTGCTCTTGGAGACTTCAAGTTTACTCGTTTCTTGTTGGGAGTATTTAAGTACTAGCTGGTTTACTGGTCCGGCTGCATTAACAAGAGTCAGGTAAAGGGCAATTTATAGCTGTTTTTCAAAGCAGAGTTTGCATTTGATACGTTCATACATATTACTACTAAAAATACCACCAAAAGTAAGGGCTAAGTAAAGTCTAAGATGTTTTAAAACGCACTTTAGCTTCCCAATTTAAACGTGTGGCCTAGCAAGGAAAAGCAGCATAAAGTTCTCTGTTTTAGGCTAAAAGTTTTGATAAACGCTTCTGAAATGTTGCATGTTTTATTTTCTGGTGCAATATTTCAGTTAATTCAAATTCAGCTCAAATTAACAACTTCATGTGCTTTGGGATAATTAAATTACAGTCTCCTCTTATCTTGGCTCACCATGCAGACTACTGCCCACCCCTATAGCTGCCTTTACTCCATTGCTGTAGCAGTTTGGATATTTAGGAATAAATCTTTTCTTCTCCACATCAGTTGTGGAAGGAATGTAAACCACCTGTGAAAGCAATCAGCACATTTGTGTCTGCTTGTCTGGCTTTATTCCAGATGTTTTTACGGGTCTGTAAGAGAAAGAGTCAAAAAGATATTTCAGCTGTTTGTGGATATTAAATTTGACCTGGATGTACCATGGGCTGGGAGGAGGGGAAAAAAAAGGACAAAGAAAACCAGAATCTTATGAATTAAGGTGAGAAATAGAGGGAAGGACGTGAAGTGCAGATGAATGTGTGTATTAGCTGAGCCGCAGCCACCTCTTTGGGGAGCATCAGCGGAGAGATACCCCTGCGTCGTCTGGGCAACCCAGGTTGCCATGGTGATGGTGGCTGCAGAGTGACTACTGATGGCTGCCGCCCAGGCCCTTTCAGGGCTGCGGATGCCAGCCAGCCGTTGGCAACCCTCGAAACCTGTGGCTGGCAAAACTCATTGGTTGCCAACGGAAGAGGAACCCAGTGGAAGGGTGCTGCTGGGTTTCAAAAGCTGTTGCATGTTTAGCAAAACTTTCTAGTCGAAAGCAGTTTTCTGCCATTTGGCAAAAAAGAAGTGACACACACAATTTAAAAGGTAAATTTGGACAACAAACTAACCCTGGTACTGCTCCAGAGAAACCAGTGATGATGCAGTTAATTTTTTTTAAGTATTTATGTAGGAATGCACATGTTTACTAGTAGTACAGACACTATAATTGCCTTGCATGAAAATGGCATAAAAATGGAATAATTTATCTTATTTGTTAATCTGTAGCAGTGAGCTTTGATGGTGCTAGCAGTCACATACTATTTTTTACACAAGCAAGCAGTATCTGCAGCTTCTAATGTTTATTGTACTAATTCAGCTCTAAACAGAGTTTTTAAGCCATGTGTTTTTTGGTACCAGAAAGAATCCTTAAAATAGCCAGCTGCATTCAACCTTAAAAATTTCATCAAAGGAGGACATCATTTGTGTTTTTCTGAAGGTGAAAATTGTTTCACAGTTAGAACTGGTTACTGCATTTTCAAGTGACTTGAAATTTGTATTATTTTGTACCACAAACTGGCTTAAAAGGCAAAATGTTTGTCTTTCTTGCTTTTTTTTTCCTGTCCGTGCACATATATCTATTTATAACATCCAATACTCTCACTAGATTCTTTCTTTCAGCTTCAGGAAAATGACTGAAACTGCTTCTGCAATGAGGGTTTTGTTATTTCAGTATGACTTGGTTTTTTTTATGAGGGTGGGAAAGCATAGTTGTTAAAGTTGTAATAGGTTGCCTAGAAAGATTTAGGAGAAATCCTAGCTCTTCCTTACGTGAGTCTGTCATGAAAAGCCAGCTGACTGCCATCAAGAAGAAGCACTTCTGGTACTGTATAGCTGTATTGGGGGAGAAGGTGGGAGTTATGGGTTACTTGGTGAGGAGTTCGTGAACATACTATCTGAAGGAAGTACCTGGATCAGAGCTGTACAGATGTGTTGTTCTTTTTCTAGTGAGAATGCAAAGGAAAAAAAAATACATATACCCTGAAAGCACATTTTTACTGAAAACTGAATTTTCTTTCTATTTGATATGAAATATTTGCATTTCTGACAGACAGGAAGAAAAGCAATAGAGAAAAAAGGAGGTGGATGTTATTGCCTTTGATCAACACACAGGCTTCTTCATCATTGCATTACCATCTGATGGTGATGATAGGGCTGAGTGTTTGTGGAATAGAACAGGGGGGAAGGCCAACAAGGCAGATATCATGGTGGGAGTCTCTTATAGACCACCCAATTAGGATGAAGAGATAAATAAAATATTCATTCTTTGGGCATCTTGCAGAACTCTCGCGATTGCTGGCCTTTGCTCTTGTGGGAGATTTCAGCTTCCCTGATGTCTGCTGGAAACAACACAGAAAAAAGGGAGCAGTCCTGGAGGTTCGTAGAAAGTGTAGAGGGTATCTTCCTGACACAAATGATGAGAGAGCCATCTAGAGGAGGTACCCTGCTGGACCCGCTGTTTGTCACCAGAGGAGGAGTGGTTGGTCATGTGGTGGTTGAGGGCCATCTTGGGCATAACAATCAAGAAGTGGTAGAGTCCTCCCTTGTTGGAGAAGAGATCAGCAGAACTGCCACTTGGGACTTCCAGTGGGCAGACTTTGATTTGTTTCAGAGAGTGTCAACAGAGTCCCTTAGGAGGCAGTCCTGAGGCACCAAGGACTCCAGGAAGGCTGGATACTGTTCAAGAGGGAACTCTTAAAGGCACAGGAACAGGCTGTCCCCATGTGCTGAAAGATAGGTCAGTGGGGAGGAAGGCCAGCCTGGCCAAATAGAGAAGTTTGATTGCTACTTAAGGGAGAAAAGGAGAGTTTGTGGTCTTTGGAAGAAGGAGCGGGCCACTTGCAGGGACTACAAAGATGCTGTGAGCATATGCAGGGAGAAAATTAGAAGGGCCAAAGTCCAGCTGGAAATTAATCTGGCTCCAGCTGTTAACAGAAAATACTTGTGCAAATCTATTAGCAACAAAAAGAGGACTAAGGGGAATCTCTGTCATTTGTTAGATTCACAGCTGAGGTACTCTATACCTTCTTTGCCTCAGTCTTTAGCAGTAAGACTAAAATATTTGCTGGATACCCAGCCCCCTGAGCTGGAAAATAGGGATGGCGAGCAGAATGAAGCCCCCATAATCCAAGCTGAGGTGGTTAGTGACCTGCTGCACTGCTTACACATATATAAGTCTATGAACATGGGTGGCATACACTCAGTGGTACTGAGGGAGCTGGTGGAAGTGCTCACCAAGCCACTCTCCATCATTTATCAGTAGTCTTGGATAACCAGCAAGGTCCCAATTGACTGGGGATAGCAAGTGTGGCAACCGTCTACAAGAAGGGCTGAAAGTAGGATCCAGGGAACTACAGACCTGCCAGTCTGACCTCATTGCTAGGGAAGGTCATGGAGTAGATCACCTTGAGTGCCACAGGCTCAGTCAGCATGAGTTCATGCTTGATGAACTTGTTCTCCTTCTCTGTGACAAGGTGACCTGCTTAGTAGATTAGGGAAAGCAAGTGAATGTTGTTTACTTGGACTTCAGTAACATGTTGGACATGTTGTCCCACAGCGTCCTCCTGGAGAACCTGGCTACTCTTGGCCTGGATGGATGCCACACTGGGTGAAAAAAATGGATGTATGGATGGGCGGGCCCATGTATTGGTGGTGAATGGAGTTTAGTTCAATTGGCAGCCAATGACAAGTGGATGAGGGTATTGAGTATGCCCTCAGCATGTTTGCAGATGACACCAAATTGGGTGAGATCTGCTTGATGACAGTAAGAGATCTGGACAGGCTGGATCTATGGGCCAAGGCCAGTTGTGTGAAGTTGGATAAAGACAAGTGATGAAGTCCTGCACCTGAGTCACAACAGCCTGATGCAACTGCTACAGGCTTGGGAAGGAGTGTCTATAAAGCTGCCTAGTAAAGAAAGACCTGTGGGTGTTGACCAAGAGCCAGCCGAACACGAGCCAGCAGTGTGCTTGGGAACCCAAGGCAGCCAGCAGCATCTGGCCTATATTTGGAATAGTGTGACAATCAAGACTAGGGGAGTGATTGTCCTCCTGTACTCAATACTTTTAAGTACTGGCTTCAGTTTTGGGCCCCTCACCGCAAGAAAGACAATGAACTGTTGGAGTGTGGCCAGGGAAGGTGGAGGGTATGGCCAACAAATCTTATGAGGAGCAGCTGAAGGAACTGGGATTGTTCAATCTAGAGAAAAGAAAACTGAGGGGAGACATCATTGCTCTCTACAACTACCTGAAATGGTAACAAATTGTAAGATGAGAGGAAATGGTCTCAAGTTGCCCCAGAGGAGGTTTAGATCGGACAGTAGAAGAAACTGGTTCACTGAAAGGGCTATCAAACATTGCAGTAGGTTCCTCAGGGATATTGCTGAATCACCACCCTGATGGTGTTTAAAAGACACATAGATGTGGTGCTAAGGGACAAGCCAGGCTTGGTAGAGTTAGATAATGGTTGGACTCAGTCTTAAAGGTCTTTTCTAGCTGAAGCAATTCCATGGTTCTGTGATCATTTAGCCTGGAGCAAGAAACACAGATTGAGTTTCTTTCCTTTGCTTGAAAATATTTGTGAATTTATTAGAAATAAACAAGTCACCTATGCCCCAGCTTTGGTACTCTTTTCCCAATTGATACATGCTCTGCATGTCTATGAGAAACAGTGTTAGTCAAGACGCCTAATCACTTCATTGGATCTTCAAGTGACTTTTTAGGTGAAGTTGCAAGGTTTGTGGCCTCAGCTGTTACAATTTGGATAACACTTAGGTCAGGGCATACAATCTAAGATTTATGTTGCTCTGCACCTGAAGATGATCAGAGGGTTGGATTAGCTCTGCTATGAGGACAGGCTATGAGAGTTGGGGCTCTTCAGCCTGGAGAAGAGACAGCTTCAAGGAGACCTTGTAGTGGCCTTCCAGTATCTGAAGGAGCCATCTGAAAGAAGGCTAGGGAGGGACTATTTACAAGGTCTTTTAATGACAGGACAAGAGATAATGGGTTTAAACTGGAAGAGGAGAGGTTTAAACTAGATGTTAGGAGTTCTTTATAGTGAGGGTGGTGAAACATTGGAACTAGTTGCCCAGGGAGATTGTGGATGCTCCCTGGAGGTGTTCAAGACTAGCTGGATGAGGTCTTTAGTGACCTGTTCTATTGGGCAGTGTCCTCACCTATGGCAGGGGGTTGGAACTACATGATCTTTGAGGTCACTTCCAACCTAAACCACTCTATGGTTCTTTTGGAGGTTCATTTTTGCTACAGGATTGAAGCGAACATGGTGACTTGTAAGGAAAGTTACAGTTCTAATTTGACTTCATATTTTTTCAGATCATGTCCCTCATTGCCCTTTTCTGAGTCCTTCATGGGAGAAATTGTTTTTAAAAAGATGATGCATCGATGTAGGCAGAAGCAAGACAAATTCTTCTACGGTTTCAGGAAAATGTCTCTTGTGTTTTTCTTTCAAATAGTTCTGGATATGAATTAAACTCTGGAGTCATTTCATAGGTATTTATTTGCATTTCTTCTTTATTTTCTTTTTTAGCTGATACTTACAATTAAGATAAGCATTCAAGACCACAGCATGTATTTCTAATGTCTGTCATGGAGGCAGGGAATTAATGCAGCAGAGTCAAGAATTTATAGAAAAATAGAGTTATTTTATTTTCCCAAAACCCCACGCCCAGAACTATATACAGAAATTAATTTAGTTTTAATTAGCAGATTCAGTTGTTTGAGAAGTTCTACAAGGATACCATAGGTAGATTTGACTATTTTGGAAGTCAGAAGTTGGAAAAGGCTTAAGCTATTAAATATAACACCCCCCTTATTAATATAAGGCTGAGCCAAAGTTACTCACAGGTGAGTCAGGCTGGCCGAAAGGAAGGGAATCCTGCCATATTATCATTCTCGATAGGAACATTGGCAGCATTCCCAGAATCTTGGAAAGGTGGTGTCCCTTGCTGTGCCCCTGAGTTACCATTGTTTTGGGTTGGAGGAAGTTCTTCAGAGAGAGAGTTGTCATTGGAATGGGCTGCCCAGGGAGGTGGTGGAGTCACCGTCTCTTGAACACCAAAGTGTTCAAGAGAAGACTGGATGAGGCATTTGGTGACATGGTCTAGTTGACTGGATGATCCGGTCTAGTTGACTGGATGATCCTTGTGGTCCCTTCCAGCTCTGACAGTTCTGTGATTCTATGAGTCAGTACCTAACATTTGTTGTTGTTACTCTTTGGGAAATTCAAGTCACAAACCTCTGAATCTTATGGGGCCCATAAGAGTGCTGGAAAACAGACTCACAGGCTGTGGACTATGACCTGTGCAGTGGACTATGACCTTTATCCACCTGAAAACAAATCAATCTCTTTTCCAACAAACCCATAGAGCATCTGAAGAACTGCAGCTTGCAGCCATGAAGGTGTGAAATGAGCTTGCTTAGTCCATGTGAAAATGAGGACAGGTTGAAGCAGAAGCACTCATGGTTTGAGGTAACAATTTNGGGGGCCACCAGGCCCCCCGGCCTTTGATCCCCTCCACCATTCACCCAGCGTGCACTCATCAAGGTGGGAAACTCACCAGTGATGACTGGAGGAGGATCCTCTGCCCAGTCGGGCAAGCTTAGGGCTACTGCCTCTTCTGGGGCCAATTATAAAGGGGAGCGAGCAGGGAGAGCAAAGTGGTCACACCTGGGGTGGGAGGAGACTGCAATAGCACCCAGGTGCTGTGGGTTTGGGGGAAAAAGAAGGAAATGTGGGGTGGGGTGGGAAAAGAGCAAAGATTGTATTCTTCACAGAAAGAGTGATTGGCACTGGAATGGGCTGCCCAGGGAGCTGGTGGAGTCACCATCCCTGGAGGTGTTTAAGAGGCTGGATAAGGCACTTAGTGCCATGTGTTAGTTAGAAGGATTAGGTGGTAGGTTGGACTCGATGATCCTAGAGGTCTTTTCCAACCTGGTTAATTCTGTGTGATTCTATGTGTGAAGGGCGGTCCAAATGCTTGTCCCTTCGCTGTCTTTCAGAAGCCTCTGAGGATCGTTAAGACCTATTGAGCCTGCATAAAGGGTGATTAAGGTGGAAGCTGTCCTAAGCGGAGACAGACCTGTCCCTCAGGAGCTTGTCCTTCAGAGTGCCAGGGGCTCCTTCTGCAGAAGTTATCCAGGCAGGGGAGAACTCTAAGTCGGGAACCCCAAGGTGGGAAGTCCCCCCAATATTTATACTCTTCCTAGACAAAGAGCTGAGTTACCACTGCCTAGGTGCAAAGACCACAGCCAATCTCCAGCCCCATTCCAGCGCAGGCACTGCACAGGGCACCCCTCGTGCCGGAAGGGTCCCTTGCTCCCCGCTTCACGCCTGCAGGGCTGGCGACGGGGGGAACAGGTCTTTTTGCGCCTTTTCCTCTCCCATTCAAACCAGAGGGAGAGGAATTTTGGGGTATACAGGACTCCAGGACAATGTCGCTACTATAATTTCTTGTACTAACAGAAGTATATAAAGCAGCATTTTAGGTTTTCATCTCAAATTAAATGTCCTTCCTGGTCTATACATTTTATGAAAAAAATAGTTCATTTTATCTTAGGTTTTACATTGTAGTGCTAGCATCTTCTCTCACCTCATCAGCCTACTCATTTCTTGAAATGAATTCTTAGGTTTTGGTATGTCTATCATAGTGAAACATAACGAGAAAAACCACAGCCCTACTCTTTTGGACTGGTTGGCTCAGGTAAGATAACACTTTAGGCATAAGCGTCCATTTAGATAGCATGTGAAGTTCTTTTTCTGTAGTTTAAGAAAGCAGCCTCTTGTTTCATTTACTTGCAGCATTCTAAATTTGCACATCTTTTGTTCCTTTAAAACCCATGGGTTCTTTGATGTCTTAGTGTACATATTAAAATACAAAATATCCAGGAAGGCTGTTAGGGGATATTGTTTGTCCTAAGTACCCACAGAAGGAAACTGAGAGAGACAAGTCATGAAGTCATGTGTAAACTGGTTATAATCGCTCAGTCTTGCTGTAAACACAAGGGGAAGATCCCAAAAGATGTTTAGTTGGAAAAAGAAGAAAAGAACAAAATGCAAAAGTGGCATGACTCAGAAACATCAGAAAGGGAGTTTCAGTCCCCCTATGCACATGACTTAGTTTTGGTTTTCTTTTTAGATTGTTTGGGGAGGGGGTTGGTTTTGTTTTTCATTTGGGTTTTGCTTAGGTTTGTTTTTTTGTTTGTTTTGTTGTTGTTGGTTGGGGTTTTTTTGTGGTTTTTTTTTTTTGTTGTTGTTGTTGTTGTGGTTTGCTCTGGTGTTTTGGGTTGATTTTGTTTGTTTGTTGTTTTCTGTTTAATGTTTTGGTTTTTTTTTATGAAGCTTAATATTCCAAAACTGCCAGGAATCAGTCTGAGTTATTTGGACTCATTTTGCTGTGTTCTTTGATAAATCCTTTACTGGTTATTGTAGGGAATCCTGTGAGTGTCTGTGATAGTGTTAGGGTTTTTTACAAAAGGAGAAATAGAATTAGCTCTTGGTTAATCAACATTCTTCCCCAGAAGGGTACATAGTGTAGTACTCTCTTAAAGAAGAGATAGGTGATAATGGAATTATTTTCTGCTTATTTAACTACCTGTTATTAATGTTATTAATCGGAAATACACTGAGTGATTTACGTAAGGACTAAGTGCAACTATTACTAATCCAAAGAGTAACATTACTCTAAAGCACCACTACTGAAATGGTACTTTAGAGCAATGTTACTCTTTACTATTCCAAAGGGCAATATGACATGGCTTGTGTCCCAGAATCACATAGCAACCATTAAAGCAGCATTCCTCCCAATATCCAAACAGGGTTTCCTGGAAAACAGTGTGAAAGACCAATATAACCTAACATATTGAAATAAAGTGGAAACATGCACTAGGTGATTTAAGCAAATAAAGACTGTGATTTATTTAGTGATACCTTTTTTTTTTTTTTACAAATTATCCCTGGAAACTGATGTAAAGCACAGTCATGTGCTGAGATGGGTAGCTTCTCTGTTGCCACAACTGTGCCACTTAGTAGATCAGTGAAATCTGTAATATACTACACATTTATATTTGTATCTACCTACAATGTTTTGAAACATAGAATCATAGAATCGACCAGGTTGGAAGAGACCTCCAAGATCATCCAGTCCAACCTAGCACCCAGCCCTGTCCAATCAACTAGACCATGGCACTAAGTGCCTCATCCAGGCTTTTCTTGAACACTTCCAGGGACAGTGATTCTACCACCTTCCTGGGCAGTCCATTCCAATGGCAGATCTCTCTCTCTGTGAGGAACTTCCTCCTAAATATCTAACCTATACCTCCCTCCACACAACTTAATTACTGTTTTTCATGTCTGTAGAATGTTGGAAGAGCTACATCTTTTTTTTTCTATTTGCCTATTGACATCCTAGCTGTGCATGGTAGGAAAAATACAGTTTATCTCACCTCCTGCTTGAAAAGTCTGTTTCACTCTTCTAGCTTGCACATATAATTACTGGAAGACCATAATAATAGGTCAGGAAAAGCAATTTCTTTTGAGATCAAATAGAAGTATTACCTAATAAAGAGAGAATTCCCAGCAAAGATAGGTGTATATATGTTGCTAAGATCACAGAGCATGATTCTCTTGGTTCCTCCTCCCATCTTTAAAAATGATTGATGCCTTCTGTTTCTTCAAGTGTTGCTCTGGTGCCAAATGCATGGGAGATTCTGAAAGAAACCAGTTTTATACATTAACCTTCCTGAATAGTTTATGCGTTAAAAATTATAACGATAAAGTGAAACCAGATGGACTGAGTAGAGTTGACAGCACCTTTCTGAGTGATGAAATTGCTATTGATTTATGACAAATGCCAGTAAAAGCAGGCAGGAACTGTTTTGTTGCTGTCAGATGAGAACTGAAAGTAGGCAGGTTTTGTTATCAATCATTTGTTGCCAGTGTAAGACAGTGGCAGGCTGTTATAATTGATTTGATAGCTACATCTGACTTGTGCTCTAGTGACCACCGCAGATTGTAGCAATGCAGCAGTGCAGAGAATTGACATGAAAAGGAAGTGACATGACTCCTCAGAGGCAAAGTTGTGTGATTTAAAGGGGTATGTTTGTCAAAACATTTTATAAATCAGAATTTTCAGACTCAGATGCAATTTATTGATAGTGTAAAATGTTGAGGTTAGTCTGGAAGTGGGTTTATCATGTATTGTGGCATTAATTTAATAGATGGTTTCAGTCCTAAAAGGTTTTACATGGGTAAAGAGACCTTTTCTTTTCTCTTCTCTTTGCCTTGAACATTAGGTTACATGATTTCATTCAGCTTACACTTTTGAAGAAGCTTTTCCCCTGATATAGTATCTGTCCTAGTTATGCCTGCTGTGACTGTAGAGTATTACTATGATACTTTTATCTGCTGTAATAGGCTGGAGTTTGTGTTTTGGTTTTGTGTTTCTTTAAAATATAATGATGGCTATTGGAGACCTAATGGAACTATTGAATAAGACTTTTGGGACTTAATACTGAGGTAACTTCAAATTATTCAGTAGTGTAATATCCAGAAAATCCTGTTTCTGTGTGAATTTTTGATTCCTGAACAATATTGTGTTAATTAACAAAGACAGATTGTCTTTTTCACCTATTCCTACATGGGTAAGGATTGTAGAATTAGAAAACACACCGCAGAGAATTATCTTTAGAAACATTCAAAACGTATTTTGGTATAATTGCACAGAAGTCATGAAAGTAGTCATTTATAAGTAGGAAGCCTACCAATTAGGTGCAGATTTTATTCCCAAACAGAGCTGTGTTTCAGTAATTACTTTATATATGCGAGAACTTGAGAGATGAGAAACCATATATTTCCTACAAACTGGGTATTCATGAGCTGGGAAGGACTTGGACAGGTAAGTAGGTGGAAAGGTCAGACTTATTTTTCAGTTCCACTCCATCTGTAAGAAAAGTTAGGGAGTTCTTTGAATGGAGCAGGGAAAGTATTTATGCAATTTAAAATGTAAAAAAATAAAATCAAAAAGTGAAATATTGATGCCATTTGTCAATGTTCAAAGCTAAATATTTCAACTAGAGTAAATGCAGAACAAGGCTAACTACTAAGGTAACATAGGAAAATACAGACTATTTAAAATGAAGTAGTTGAAACAGACTGGCTTATTTATCCTAACAGAACAAAGGTAAGGAGAAGGTATATATGTACATATATACGTGTGTGTGAATGAAATACACTCACCTATTGTGCTAGTGTGAGCTTAGCTAGCATGTTTTGGTGAGAAGAACTAGATGATAGGCTGTAAAATGAAAACAATGGTGAGGTCTACTTCCCTCACAGTCTTGCTGGGATGTGTAAAGAAGAAAGGCAAAACAAAGATTAGGTCACTTGCTTCTTCTCTTCGCTGGGGAGCTTTGCCTGCTGGGGAGNTACTGTAAATATCTGCTTGTACATTGTGCCAGCTGTAAATATAAGCTTCATTCAAATTTCCAGAGCCGACTGAGTCTAGTCTGGGTGATTTCTATAAGTGTGGGGGGGTGGGGGATACCCAAACCATCACACCTATATAAAATGTAATTATATAGAAATACAATATGTGTGATATGGAAGTTGTATATATTTGGGAGGGAAAATGTGGGAGAAGAAATGTTGAGTTAGGAGACAGCATAAAAGCAAGAGCAAGGGGTGATTAGTAGGATGAGTGGTCCAAATTGTTTCAAATTTCATCTGTTGGCCAACAAGTGGAAGTAAATTAGCATCATCTTTAAATACAATAAGGAGCTAGAATCTCTTAGGACTTAAATTGTCTATTTTAACTGACTTTTTCACATTTACTTTTAATACAGTCTATGCCTGTATGCATAGAAGACTTATCACCGTGACAGTGGTGAGAGCCTGGAATGCGTTGCCCAGGGAGGTGGTTGAGGCTCCATCCCTGGAGGTGTTTAAGGCCAGGCTGGATGAGGCTGTGGCCAGCCTGATCTAGGGGAGGGTGTCCCTGCCTATGGCAGAGGGGTTGGAGCTAGATGATCTTTGTGGTCCCTTCCAACCCTGAGTGATTCTATGATTTTCTTGCAGATAAAATGCTCTCTCAAGAAGAGATGGTTGTTTGCTAGGTTTTATTGCATTAAAAAAAAAAAAAGTAAGTTTTTTGCATCCCAAACATCAAATATATCTAGATCTTTTAAATATATATAGCTTTCCCAGATTCTTTGAATTTTATTACCATTTCTGTATTAAAAAATAAATTCGTTTTATGCCAATGGGTATTAATTTGAGTACTGTGTCCAGTTCTGGGCTCCTCAACTCAAGAGAGATGTTGAGGTGCTGGAACGTGTCCAGAGAAGGGTGACAAAGCTGGCGAGGGGCCTGGAACACAAACCCTATGAGGAAAGGCTGAGGGAGCTGGGGTTGTTCAGCCTGGAGAAGAGGAGGCTCAGGGCAGACCTCATTGCTGTCTACAACTACCTGAAGGGAGGTTGTAGCCAGGTGGGGGTTGGTCTCTTCTGCCAGGCAACCAACAACAGGACAAGGGGACACAGCCTCAAGTTGTGCCGAGGGAAGTATAGGCTGGATGTTAGGAGGAAGTTCTTCACAGAGAGAGTGATTTGCTCTTGGAATGGGCTGCCCAGGGAAGTGGTGGAGTCACCGTCCCTGGGGGTGTCCAGGAAAAGACTGGGTGAGGCACTTAGTGCCATGGTTTAGTTGACTGGCTAGGGCTGGGTGCTAGGTTGGACTGGATGATCTTGGAGGTCTCTTCCAACCTGGTTGATTCTATTCTATTCTAATTTCAGAGTAGCGTTACAGGCAGGATGGAGGAAGAAGAGACAACTGATGGAAGTAAAGACAAATAATATTTTGTATTGCTTCTGACAAAATTTCCAAATCCAGTTTAAAGAGAATGTTAGGTGGATACAAAGTGGAAATCAGCTTCAATTAGATGGGTGTTTTGCTAAAACACTTCAAGCTAAGATTTAAAGACACGAAAGGGGTAATGAAGTCTGCAAGGAACCTGGAGAGAGCAAGAAAATTGAAACAACTAGGACTAAAGATGTAGGTAAAGACAGTATTATTGGTGTAATCTTGAAGAACTTGAGTTTCTAAAACTGAAAAAAAAAAAGCTTGTACATCACCCTTCCAGCTTCTAAATATTTTACTTTAGGGACAGATACTCAAGAAACCCTGTGAGAAGAAAGAATTTCTGAAGAATTGGGGTCTAACTTAACTTCAATTTCATATAGTCTGTTTATCAGCTTACATTTTACCTAGACACAGCTACAGCAAGGCACAGGTGTAAGATGCTAATTTAAATTACTGAGCAACTGCAATAAATCTAGAAATATTGTGTGAAAACCCTTCTGAAAACCAGCACACAAAATGGCACATTTGGCTTCTCTGCTTTTATGTCAGGTTTATATTAATGACTAACACTCTAAATCCAGTCAATTTAAACTGTAAAAAAGACCTATGAGAAACAGGTTTGGAACTTGCAGAAGACAATCCAGGTTAATTAGCTGCAACCTTTAAGGCACAATTCCAACATGCTGAAGTTCATGGGTTTTGACATAGGTGGAGTACTTGAAATATCAAAACTGCTTATGTCAAAGGTGATTGTGCATAACAATGTATCTAAACTAGTTGTTCTTCTTTGTCCTTGTCTCACTATTTTATCTGCTACACTTCATCATTAGTGCTGATCTCTTTATGCTATTTCTACCAGCAGTGGATTTTTATATCCTGTGATTTGTTTAATACGCTAAGCTCCCCGGTTGAGTAGAATGCGTGCTCATTATGGAGCTGGCACTGCACTGAGGACTCTTATTGATACTTAAAGCAAGCACTGGCTGCTCTGCACTCATGGTGTGCTCATTATACTCTCACTTTCTAACCCTTAGCTCCCTTCTTCCCCCAGAAATATATTCTGAAAAATCACTTCAGTTATTAAACTTGTATTTCTTTCCACTACTAATCCACAGTTTTTGTTTTCTGCTTGCTGTTCTTAGACTCTGGTGTGCTCTTAACAAAAGCCAATGAAAGTCACTAGAATGCAGCATTGATACTCCATATTTACTCATTGACCTTAAGGGTACAAATTCTAGAAATTCCTCATCTTTCCTTAGATATTGTGAGTCCTCTTTCATAGAATGGTTTGGGTTGGAAGAGACATGAAAGATCATCTAGTTCCAACACCCCTGCTATGGGCAGCGACACCTCCTATTAGACAAGGTTGCTCAAGGCCCCATCCAACCTGGCTTTGAGCACTTTCAGAATTAGAGCCTCTACAACTTCTCTGGGCAACCTCTTCCAGTGCCTCACTACCTTCGTGGTAAAGAATTTCCTCCTAATGTCTAATCTAAATCCTTCCTGTTTGAAGCTGTTATCCCCTCAAGGTTACTCTCTTTGGGTACGACTTTTTAGCCTGACTATTTTAGCACCAGTATTTAGGTTGAATAGATATGAAACCATTAAAAGGTAAAAATCTAAATTTGCATATTGTACAAACTAAATAAGGTCTGGCATTTAAGATTAGTTACAGGTTGATAAAACAAATAGCGTGTTTTCAGTAACGTCATCACTCTTTCGACAACTTGAATGAAGCTATAATATGTAGCTACCAATTTTTCTTGAGTGTACTTATTCAGAGATTCTCCTTCTGGTCACCTGCATTAGGCCATTAACATTTTGGAGAGCATTTCATTAACATTTACCTAGTATCTCATCACACTGTTCTTTGACGTGATATAGCTTGAGCCCAAATCACCTCTGAGATTTCCCAAGGTGCTTCTTGCCTCTGAAACTGGCATATCAAAAGCACTAAGAACTTGCATGTTTTTTGATTATAATATAATTATGGGACTGCAGTTCAGGCAGAACTTTGAAAGAAGTGCACCAAAAGACACCAAAAGCTCCCTCTTTATCATCGGACCTGTAGCCAGGTGGGAGTTGGTCTCTTCTCCCAGGCAACCAGCAATAGAACAAGGGGACAAAGTCTCAAGTTGTGCTGGGGGAAGTATAGGCTGGATGTTAGGAGAAAATTCTTCACAGAGAGAGTGATTGGCATTGGAATGGACTGCCCAGGGAGGTGATGGATTCACTGTCCCTGGAGGTGTTCAAGAAAAGACTGGATGGGACACTTAGTGCCGTGGTCTAGTTGACTGGCTAGGGCTGGGTGCTAGGTTGGACTGGATGATCTTGGAAGTCTCTTCCAACCTGGTTGGTTCTATGATCTATGGTTATATAAGAATGTAATAGAGAATAAAATAATTGTGTATGTAGTGAAGAATCAAAACTGATGGGTGAGCCAGATGACCTCAAAAACTTAAGAACCTGTTTGTATCCTAGCCTCAGTGTCCTCTGGGAAAAAAAAAAAAGCAGCATATCTCTTCCTCGTTCTCTTACTTTCTGCATTAAGAAACTTGCCTAAAGTTGAGCATGATCACTTCAAGCAAGAAGCAAATTGCTCCATCTCCAGAAGGTTCACATTCACCTCCTCTGCAATGGTCAGGAGATGGTAAACAGGGCAACCTGTTGGTGTGGTCTCTTCACAAAATGGGTGTTTCCGCACCCATGCAGTGACCTGTCAATTAACAAACTTCATAGCTATTTTCTATAAGATGTTGTTACATAAAGATAACCTGAATCACTTCAAGGTGTTCGAAAATTACCTAACACCTTGATGGCAAAGGGACCAAAGAAAGCTTTCAGTGTTTGCCTCAGCAACATTGTCTATGAATCTTTAGGTTAAGTTTTAGCTCTTTTATCGTCATATTGCAGTAGAGATGATACCAAGCGGAGTGGTGTGGTTGATGAGACCGAAGGATAGGATTCTTTCACTAGGACATTGCAATGCAACTTTGTTCTTATGCCCTTGTTTCATATCTGTCCAACTTCCCAGAAAAAAAAAAAGAGTTTTAAGTGAGAATTATTTGCTTATTTTAGATACTTAAGCAATTAAATTTAGAGTTGTCTCTCAGCACTATTGATTCTCACTGTGGAACTTCTGTTAATGAATGCCCTAAGGAAGTTTATTTTAAATTGCTGGTTCATAAACATAATTTAACTGGTAGCTCGTTGTCATGTTCCCATTGATGCTTTAACAAGAATTAAGTGAACTTTCATGTTCCATGTGACAGATGAGCCACAGGTCTTTTTCAGTAAATCCATACATCCCTTATTAATGATCTCAGTGTCGTACTGTGTGTTTCTGGATTTTGAGTAAAACAAAATGCAGTTGTATTACCCAGAAAAGATACAAAATCAACTTCTTGTCATGGTGGATAGCTCATCTTCCTTTCATTATACATAAGAATCATAAAACGTGTGGTAGTTAGTTTATTTCTTTCCCTTTCACATAGTCAGTTTGAGGATATGTGTGATGGTTTGGGTATTACCCACCCCACCCCCCCACACCACATGCACTTTGGAAATCACCCAGACTAGTCTCAGCAGCTCTGGAATTTGAATGAAGCTTTATATTTACAGCTTAGCAAACCTACAAGCAGATATTTACAATATATACAGAAGTATACAAGTTAAAAGGTAATACAGAAACACAGCACTCCTCCCAGAAACCTGAGTCCCCAGGAGGGACTCACAGCCACCCTTCCCCCTACCCCTCAACCTTACCCCAGTCCCAAGGAAGAATGGAGGTTCGGCCAGGAGGTTAGGAAGCAAAGTGGATTAATCAGAGAAATGGAGGGTGAGGTTAGAGAGAGAGATGCAGCTCAGAGCTCCCCAGCAGGAGTAGTGCCTTATATATGTTTTGATTCTTGTTCAGGTAGTATGGAGGGTCAGCCAGGGGGGTTAGGAAGCAGATGGATTAGTCACAAAGATGGCAGGTTACTTTAGAGAGAGAGAAAAGTTCATCCCAAAGCCCAGACAGCGACTCTGTCTTACCTAAGTTTTTGTTCTTGTTCTTATCTATCTCAGCAAGCCTATGAGTGAAGTAGACATCACCATTGTTTCCATTTCACAGCCTGTGATCTAATTCTTCTCACCAAAACATTCTAGCTAGGCTCAAAGTAGCACAATATGGATACCATTCTCAAAAGAGTTTTCTTAGAAAAAAATAGGCAAATACGTGAACAGTGGGCAAAAAGAGCAGCATATTTGTTTTATTTATTTAGTGATTTTTTTTACACCTTTTTTACTTTGTTCTCCATATATATATAAAAAATTATTGAGTAGAGTGACTCACTGTAGCATTGATCTTAGGAATAAGAAAGAGATTTAGGCGATCTTTTGAAGTACCTTTATCGTCCTGTGTTTTTCTTGTTTTGTCTACTGTAAACAAAGCAGCACAACATTTTTTTTCCTGCCTATTCTCATAATTAAGATTTCCAGACATTTGTGATTTTTTTTTAGTCTCCTAACATCTAAAAGGAAAAAAAAAAATCAACCTCTTTGCTGTAGTTCACCATCTAAAAATGTGCAGAGGGTTGAAGTTGATGAACGGGAGAACTAAAGCATGATTTCACATCGCTTAAAGAATGATGCTTCTGTTCATACTTCCTAGAGACAGCCTGACATTTCAACTTCTGTTGAGTGATCCTCTGTCACTTCTCTCCTTGGCTGTTAGAGTCACAGCTTCTGTATTCTTCCAGTTTTCTTACATCTCTTCTAAAAGTGTTTTCAAGTGTAGCTGCAATTGACTTGGAGTTTGCTGGGTACTGGGTCTGATTGTATCTGACACAGGTTTCTGGAGGTTTTTCACAGAAAATATCAGAGCAGGCTGTGCATCTGTTAGTGGCATTAATTATGTTAAGAATGCAAGTTTTAGTGAACAGCAAAGTAAACAGTCGTTAAACATTTCGACTTTGGTGGTCTCATCCACTTTGAGATGGTTTGGGTGTTCCCTGCCCCCCCACACTTTAGAAATCACCCAGACTAGACTCAGCCAGCTCTGGAAATTTGAATGAAGCTTATATTTACAGCTGGCACAATGTACAAGCAGATATTTACAGTATATACAGATATATACAGAAATATACAAGGTAAAAAGGTAATACAGAAACACAACAGCCCTCCCAGAAACCTGAGTCCTCAGGAGGGGCTCTCAAACACCCCCTCACCTTCCCCCTACACCTCTCAACCTTACCCCAGTCCTAAGGAAGAATGGACGTTCAGCCAAGAGGATTAAGAAGCAAAGATGAAATCAGCCAAAGCAAATGGAGGGTGAGGTTAGAAAGCAAAATGGAGTTCAGCCAGCAGCCTCAACTCCACAGCAGACAAAGAGCCAAGAGCAAAGCCCAAAGCAAAGCGCAGAGCAAAATGAACTTATCTTTTGTTTTGCTTTTCCTTTCTACACATCTCAGTGAGACTGTGAGCGAAGTAGACCTCGCCATTGTTTTCATTTCTCAGCTTATGATCTAGTTCTTCTCACCAAAACGTTCTAGCTAGGCTCAAACTAGCACATACTTGAAGCTTTCCTTCCCTTTTGAATAATGAACTAAGTCTTTATTTGGTCTCTGCCTCCTTATCATTGTACTAAAGAGTGGTGGTTTTTTTACTGCCTTTGCTAGTTGTATCTCATTCTATGCATGGGTGTTATTATTTGGTCTTTACATAATTGCATTATTATTTATATATTCATTCTTACAAATTCTATCAAATTACCATGGTTTGTGCTTTTCTTTTCTGAATTTGAAGTCATAAAAGGTGCTGTGAATTAATCAAATTGGTTTTGTACTACCTTTTCTGTACTTTTCTCTGCATTGAGATAATAGAATTTCATTACTTTCATATCACATTCCTAAAACTTGCCAATATGTTTGAGCCGCATTTTTCTGGTATTTCTTGCTATGGGAACTTTCTTCTGTACAAAACATAATGTGGGCTGTGTTTACAATGAATTTAATAAAACCTGTCTTTATTTTTTTGTAGAGATTTTGGGGTTTCTTTTGCTTTTTTTTAGAATACAAAATATTTCTAGCATCAATCTAAATTAAAATGTTGGTGTGCCAAGTATTTTCATTAACAAGTCACACTAAGTAATAATTTCCAGCTTAAAGAATGAGTTGTGTACTGCATACAGTGAGTTGAGAATGTTCTTTTTTTCAAAAAGAAACATACTGCTTTCTGGAGAGAACCAGTTTGTATTTCATTGTTTGATTATATTTAAGAAAATATATATATATATATATATATGT
>WAAF01009189.1:1101-27326 GCA_013400475.1 Tricholaema leucomelas | reverse complement strand
CTTCAGGAGGATCTGCTCCATGATCTTTCCTTTTCTTGTGCTGCAGCTTCCATCCATTGTTCCATGTCCTGCCCCAGGGAGCAGTGAGCAGAGCCTGTCCCTGCTCCTGACTCCCACCCTTCATATAGGTATAAACATTGATTCAATCCCCTCTCAGTCTTCTCTTCTCCAGACTAAGCAGCCCCAGGTCCCTCAGCCTCTCCTCACCAGGCAGTGCTCCAGTCCCCTCATCATCCTCATAGCCCTCCCTTGGACCCTCTCCAGCAGATTCCTGTCCCTCTTCAACTGGGGAGCCCAAAACTGAAGGCAGTGCTCAAGTTGAGGTCTCAGCAGGGCAGCGTAGAGGCAGAAGAGAACCTCACTTGATCTGCTGGAAACACTCCTCTTAATGCACCCTCACTGAAGTTGAATAGCTAAGTCAGGTTGTGCTTCTGTAGCCTTATTTGCAACATGTACTTTGAAGAGATAAATATCCATGTTGAACTCTTAATACAATGCAGAGCTCAGAGGTATTTTGTTGACTTATCAAGTATATAAATAGGTAAGTACCTAAGCAAGCAGAATACCTCTGTGTTGTAGAAGAAAACTGTGAATCTCAGGCTCTCAGCATTGTGAATACCTGAGCTGACCTGGGCAGAACAGAGCACAAGGGATGGTTTAAAAAATGCTGTATTATCTGCAAGAAAGTCACAGAATCACAGAATCAGTTAGGGTTGGAAGAGACCACAAGGATCAGCCACATCCAACCCTCTGTCATGCCCAGGGACACCCTACCCTAGAGCAGGCTGCACACAGCCTCACCCAGCCTGGCCTGAAACACCTCCAGCCATGGGGCCTCAACCACCTCCCTGGGCAACCCATTCCAGCCTCTCACCACTCTCATGCTCAACAACTTCCTCCTCACCTCCAGCCTGACTCTCCCCACCTCCAGCTTTGCTCCATTCCCCCCCGTCCTGGCACTCCCTGACAGCCTAAAAAGTCCCTCCCCAGCTTTTTTGTAGCCCCCTTCAGATCCTGGAAGGCCACAAGAAGGTCACCTGGGAGCCTCCTCTTCTCCAGCCTGCACAGCCCCAACTCTTTCAGTCTGTGCTCACAGCAGAGCTGCTGCAGCCCTCTGAGCATCCTCCTGGCCCTGCTCTGGACACACTCCAGCATCTCCACATCCCTCTTGTCCCAGGGGCTCCAGAACTGGATGCAGTACTCCAGGTGGGGTCTCAGCAGAGCAGAGCAGAGGGGGAGAATCACCTCCCTGGCCCTGCTGGCCACACTTCTGCTGCTGCAGCCCAGGCTCTGCTTGGCTTTCTGGGCTGCAAGTGCACACTGCTGGCTCCTGTGGAGCTTCTCCTCCCCCAAGTGCCTCTCCTCAGGGCTGCTCTCCACTGCCTAGCCAGGATTGGTGCTTGGCATTGCCCTGGCCCAGATGCAGGATCTTGCACTTGGTCTTGTTGAACCTGATGAGGTTGGCCTGTGCCCACCTCTGCAGCCTGTCCAGGTCCCTCTGGATGGATCCCTGACCTCCAGCCTGGCTGCTGCACCACACAGCTTGGTGTGGGCAGCAAACTTGCTGAGGCTGCACTCAGTGCCTCTGTCCATGGCACCCACAAAGATGCTGAACAAGACTGGTGCCAGGACTGATCCCTGAGAGATTTCACTTGTCCCTGGCCTCCCAGTCTAAAAAGTGAAATTCTACACTGATACAAAGTTCCTTCTCCATGAGAGTAAAATGCAAACACAAAAAAAAGAGACTGGTGACAGAAGGTCCCACTGCACAGTAAAAAGGATTTTTGGCACATCTGTACCTCAGAGAGCAGAAACATGGGGCATCCTCCAAGGATATCAAGTATCAGCTAAAAGCTGAGTTGTAAAACATGAAGAGATTTATGCAGAGAGTATTGCTGGAACCACACCAAATCCTACAGGGTCTTAGTTCTGGTACATGAAGAAGAAGACCTTGAGTATCTCAGACGTCATAAAAATAAGACTAAAGCCACCATGAGTTCTGCCAAGTGAATTCTAGCATGGACCTAGAATCAGATAGGGGGAAATGGAGATAGTGGAAATGAGCAGCAGAGTTCACATACAATCAAGGTGAAGGACATCTTGGAGACTGTGAATAAGCAAGTGTTAGGGGGGGGGGGAAAGTACATGTAAATTATCACTAATGTACAGCACAAGGTAAGCCACCAAAGACCATCATAAGAGCTCTGAATGATAAACCTTGGTCAGAAGCTACCTGAACAAGCTCAGCAGTATTTTCAGGCAGAGTACAACAGCAAAAGCAAACACTGCAGAAACATGTTATGTCTATCTCACAGACATTGGTGTTGTAATGCTATTCCTTTAATGGAAGTCAGCTAAGCAAGCTGCTGGCTGTCTGAGAGTCTTACATTACTCACCGCTGCCTTTTGCTTTAGGTTAGAGATCCTTTGTAATCCAGCAATCCAAACACAGGGAAACTGTCCGTATCCTTTGCAAGAATGGAAGAAACAAATCCCCACAGAGGATGAGATCTATGTGCATCATAACCATTTTATTCTCAAAACAGACTGCCTTTGAGCAGGTGTTCATCTGTCAGAAGGTAGGAGAGCCCTGCAGAGGGACCTGGCCAGGCTGGATGGGTGGGCAGAGGCCAAGGGGATGAGATTGAACAAGGCCAAGGGCAGGGTTCTGCACTTTGGCCACAACAACCCCAAGCAGCACTACAGGCTGGGGACAGAGTGGCTGAGAGCAGCCAGGCAGAGAGGGACCTGGGGGTGCTGGTAGAGAGTAGGATGAAGAGGAGGCAGCAGTGTGCCCAGGTGGGCAGCAGAGCCAATGGCATCCTGGGCTGGCTCAGGAGCAGTGTGGGCAGCAGGACAAGGGAGGTTCTTCTGCCCCTGTGCTCAGCACTGCTCAGGACACACCTTGAGTGCTGTGTCCAGTTCTGGGCTCCTCAATTCCAGAGAGATGTTGAGGTGCTGGAAGATGTTCAGAGAAGGGCAGCAAGGCTGGGGAGGGGCCTGGAGCACAGCCCTGTGAGGAGAGGCTGAGGGAGCTGGGGGTGTGCAGCCTGCAGCAGAGGAGGCTCAGGGCAGAGCTCATTGCTGTCTGCAGCTCCCTGCAGGGAGGCTGTAGCCAGGTGGGGTTGGGCTCTGCTGCCAGGCAGCCAGCAACAGAACAAGGGGACACAGCCTCAAGCTGTGCCAGGGCAGGTCTAGGCTGGATGTTAGGAGGAAGTTGTTGCCAGAGAGAGTGATTGGCATTGGAATGGGCTGCCCAGGGAGGTGGTGGAGTCACCATGCCTGGAGGTGTTCAAGACAAGACTGGATGAGGTACTTAGTGCTATGGTCTAGTGACTGCACAGGGCTGGGTTGATTCTATTCTATTCTATTCTATTCTATTCTATTCTATTCTATTCTATTCTATTCACTTGCAAAGCTTGGTGCCTGTTTCTTCAGCCCTAACCTTTGGGACAGGACACATTTCCACTGCTATTTAACAGGGATAACACCCTCTGGAAGCAGGGAGAATTGTGTCTTCCTGATGTTTTTAATGTTTGCTGTCAAAATCTAATCTTTCAAAGACTTTTAATAAATCTTTAATCACAAATTCTTGACTCAAATTCTACAAAGCTACTAATGCACTTATTCCATAAGGCCAGAAAACTGAACTGGGATGTAGAGCTCAAAATGACAAATCATGTCTAATTTATACTAGACCCAGGTCATGCACCTGGGTCAGCACAATCCCAGGCACAGATACAGGCTGGGTGGGGAATGGCTGAGAGCAGCCCTGAGGAACAAGCCCTGGGGGTCTGGGGTGATGAAAAGCTCAACAGGAGCCTGCAGTGTGAGTGCAGCCCAGACAGCAACCCTGTGCTGGGCTGCAGCAAGAGCAGTGTGGGCAGCAGGGCAAGGGAGGGGATTCTGCCCCTTGGCTCTGCTCTCCTCAGACCCCACCTGCAGTCCTGGGTGCAGTTCTGGAGGCCACAGCACAAGAAGGACATGGAAGTGTTGGAGCCAGCCCAGAGGAGGCCACCAAGATGCTGAGAGGGCTGCAGCAGCTCTGCTATGAGGACAGGCTGAGAGAGTTGGGGCTCTGCAGCCCGGAGAGGAGAAGGCTTCCAGGAGACCTTCAAGTGGCCTTCCAGTATCCTGGTAATGACAGGAGGAGTGGTAATGGGTTTGAACTGGCAGAGAGGAGATTTACACTGCATGTCAGGAGAAAGTTCTTTGCAGTGAGCATGGTGAGACACTGGCACAGGCTGCACAGGGAGGTTGTGGCTGCTCCCTCCCTGGAGGTGTTCAAGGCCAGGCTGGATGAGGCCTTCAGTGACCTGTTCTAGTGGGAGGTGACCCTGGCTATGGTTGGAGCTGGATGATCCTTGAGGTCTCTTCCAACTCAGACCATGCTATGATTAATTCTATGATTCTATATCACTGGTCGGGGTGGGGTATCAAAAATCCTCCCTCAGCATTCTGTAATTGCTTTAGAAAAGCATAAAAGGAAATAGAAACCAGTGACATTTGAACTCATCTGACCTTTTAGATTTATCCACCACTATAGGTAATAATTTCCTGAACTATTATGATCCATTCAAACTAATAATATTCGTTATACAGATAACAGGAGGTTCTACAAGACCAAGTGCAGGTCCTGCAGCAGGGTCGAGGCAATGCTCCAGGCTGGGCAGGGTCTGGCTGGAGAGCAGCACTGAGGAGAGGGACTTGGGGGTGCTGGTGGAGGAGAAGCTCAACAGGAGCCAGCAGTGTGCACTTGCAGCCCAGAAAGCCAAGCAGAGCCTGGGCTGCAGCAGCAGAAGTGTGGCCAGCAGGGCCAGGGAGGTGATTCTCCTCCTTTGCTGTGCTCTGCTGAGATCCCACCTGGAGTACTGCATCCAGTGCTGGGGCCCCTGGGACAAGAGGGATGTGGAGATGCTGGAGAGTGTCCAGAGAAGGGCCAGGAGGATGCTCAGAGGGCTGCAGCAGCTCTGCTGTGAGCACAGACTGAAAGAGATGGGGCTGTTGAGTCTGGAGAACAGGAGGCTCCCAGGTGACCTTCTTGTGGCCTGCCAGGATCTGAAGTGGGGTACAAAAAAGCTGGGGAGGGACTTCTGAGGCTGTGAGGGAGGGCCAGGACTGGGGGGAATGGAGCAAAGCTGGAGATGGGGAGAGTCAGGCTGGAGGTGAGGAGGAAGTTGTTGAGCATGAGAGTGGTGAGAGGCTGGAATGGGTTGCCCAGGGAGGTGGTTGAGGCCCCATGGCTGGAGGTGTTTAAGGCCAGGCTGGCTGAGGCTGTGTGCAGCCTGCTCTAGGGTAGGGTGTCCCTGGGCATGGGAGGGGGGTTGGAACTGTCTGATCTTTGTGGTCCCTTCCAACCCTGACTGATTCTGTGATTCTACATTGGACTTATCTAACAGGTTAACCCTTTCTAGCCTGAGCACACATCACCTAGGGATTCCTGCTCAATACATATGTGCTCCTTGCTACTGACACTCAAACCTTTAGGCTTCAACAACTGTGCTTAGTAAAAGGTTCTGAATGCTTGCCAGAATGAATGCACCTAAAGCAATAAGGACTGTGGAAAGAGGCAGTATCTACTCGACAAGAGTTTGCTTTCTTCTGAATTAGTTTGGCCCTCTTAAATAAAAGCAAGGAGCACAACAGGCCTGCAAGTGTTCTCATGCCCGTCTGGATGTGCGCAAATGAATCACTGTTTTTCTGTCCTCCTTTTAACATTGCCTAATCTAAGATGCACAGGACAGCATCACAAGAGCAACTTAATAAATGGAAATGGCAATAACGATTTGGAAGAAATTAGGAACAACTCTACATGAGGAATGTTTCAAGCAAAGCCTGGCTGGGGCCCTTAGTGCCATGGTCTGGTTGATTGGCCAGGGCTGGGTGATAGGTTGGGCTGGCTGAGCTTGGAGGTCTCTTCCAAGCTGGTTGATTCTGTGACTCTATTCTCAAGAAGTCTTTTTATTCTCTAACATGATGTACTATCCCCACACAAGGGGAGGCTCTGGCCAGTTTGATCTAGGGTAGGGTGTCCTTGCCCATGGCATGAGGGTTGGAAGTAGATGATCATTGTGGTCCCTTCCAACCCTGACTGATGTTTGAAGTGATGATTTAAATCCACATGGAAGTCCTCAGTTTCCATTTCTTCCTCCAGTGGAGTTAACTGTCAATGATCAGAGAAAGAAATCCTTCACTATGATTGGAAAGCAAGGTCAGCTTCTCCATAGGCATTTAGTTAGGGTATACAGATGGAAAGGGAATACAAACACCACCCCAACACAGCCAAGTTACTGCCACCTTTCAAACTGGGGTAAAATTGGCAGCAAAAATATAACTCCCTTGGGAGAGGGGGAAAAAATGTGGGGGAGGGGGAAGAGGAATATCAAAGTTGCAGCTTCTTCCAAAATCTCAGTCTTCTTTGAATTTGTATTGCTTTTGGTTTCCTTTAATTTTATCCATAAAACCTTTAACAAGAAAAATGTGTCTGGTCTGTTAAAGCGATACCAACAGAGCTCACATCCTCACGCAGCAGCAAAAGTTACACTTCTGCTCTAATGTCATAAACTCTGAGCAAGTCCCACTCTGGTAATCTGAATGTATTTTATAGTGGGTAAAGACTGGCATATGCATGAAGTATTACTGAATCAGGACCTCGAAGCTTTTAAACCCAGCTTTGAACCTTCATGCTGTTTTCCACAGTTTCCACAGACCTACAAGTAAGTAAAAGTGCATTTAAAGTGTTTGCACAGAATTAAGTGGGAAGATGCATTTAACCACGGCAGTAATGATTAACAGCTGCAGTTCATTCGCCTGAGGAGCTTAGAAAAATTCCATTAACTCCTACTTAAGTCACCAAATTCCTTGCTCCAACCCAAAGAGAAAACTCCTCGTAGAGGTTTTTGACGTTTCTTTGTCTTGCTTGAGGCACCTTGTTCTACGAACAACTTTTCACTAGGTCCGTTGTGATAACTCACGCCGCTCAAGGGATGACTCCACCTGAGCACGGCTGATAAGCAGTCCAGCAGGGAACTCTTTTAAAGTTAAATGAACCCCGAAAATTTCTACTCGCAGGCTTGAATCTGGCTGATTATTTGCCTTTGCGATTTAGTCACTTATTTACTAGTGAAATCACCAAAGGGAGCAGGGGAAGAGGGGGAGGGGATGCCACACAAACACAGATGAGGGCAAAGGCAGTTGCCTGTTGCCTCCTCAACGCTGCAGAGCTCAGGCAGACGCCAAACACTTCGATAAAAAGGTCCACCGTCTAAAGAGCTACTGTGTCCCCAAAGCCGCTGAGGGTGGGGAGGGGGCGGCTGGCTTCCTCCTGCAGGCAAATGTCCGGCCATAGAGTGTGCTTGTGAGGGGTAACGTTAAGAGAAACCGAGCTCGGCTAGCCAAACACACACACCCCCTACCTCAACGACGTGTTTCTCCAGCCGAGAAGGTGGCTGTGAAGCACACCCAGCTCTCGCCTGCCCTGCTGGGAGCGGGGCTGGCCGGCAGGAAACTCATTCATTAATTATGAACGGGCAGATGTCCCTTTAAGGTCTGCTGTGCTCTCCGACGGCAGTAGCTGAAGGCTTAGAGGGGAGAGGTTTGGCTTTATTTGTACATCTTACGGGGAGGTTTCTAAAGCTCAGAGGTCTTTGGAGGGTAGGTGGGAGGAAAGTTGTGAGCGGGGGGGAGGAAGCGAAATTCTTCTCAATGCGAAGAAACAACATAAAGACTGAATAACAAACAGGAAATGCCTAACTCGGCTGCGGGCGGTGCAGAGCGCTGAGCTCCACTCGACGCGCAGCACTGCCGGGCGCGCCGGCGGCAGGACCGCTCCCGCCGTCCCGGCTCTCGGCCCCGGGCTCGCAGCTGCCCAAGTATGGCTGCCTCCTACTGGATGCTGACAGGTGAGGAAAGCTCCTTTTCCGTCTTGCTTTGAAGACCCAGGTTCGGAAAGCAGCTCTGCTGCTTGCGGGAGGGAGGTGAAGCTACTGGCGGCTGGCACCGCAGCACCGCGCTCCCCGTCCCCGATCCCTCCATCCGCCTCTGCCCCAGGAATGCCCTGCCTGGAGCTGCCCTCCAGCTGAGTCGGCGAGGGACTTCCTCAGCTCGCTTCTCTCTGGAAACTAAATCCTTAAGCTGATCAAAAAAGCGGCGGGTGGTGAGGTAGGCGGCTAGGTGAGGACGGCTGGGTGAGAGGAAACACCGCAGCTGAAGCTGGCCTGGGGAGAGAGGTGGCTTTCCTGTTTGCCTCTCCTTGGCGCTCGGATGTTCTCAGTGGTAAAACGGGAAGTGAGGGAGCAGTTAAGTGCACTCAGCTAACTTAAGAAAGATGAGTTAATCCAGAGATGGAATATGTAATACTCCTTTTAGGATTTCCTTTATTGTTAGGTATTTGATTGCCCTTCTAGTAAGGCAAGTAGAGCAAGAAACGATTCCCCCTAGCTAGTCAGTCAGTCTGCAGTAGCGTTTTGGATCTGCAACCGGGGGCAGCTAAGAACTGGGAAAGAGGCTAAGGCAATACTGGCGTGCTTGCAATCTCTGACATCGAGTTCCCCAGCAGCTTTAGAGCTGGCAAACAGCTCACAGGGAACCTGCGGCAGTACGGAGGAAAGCAATTCGTTTCATAAGAACCGTCGAAACGCAGGCAGCAGCAAGTGGGGGAAAGGCAAGACTGGACTCTTTCTGCCTTTCCCTGTTGTGCAAGAAAGCACATACAGGAAAACGTGGAAATCTAAATGTAGTACTTCAGTGTGCAACAGGGATGTCGTTACTGCTCTCGTTAAACAGTGATACTGTCAAAAATGATACTTTCATTGCTGCTCCTCCACAGGAGGTGGCTTTCTAAAGTAACAACCATTTAGTGCACTGCAGCTATGGTTCAGTTGCAAAGCTGCCACTGGTATTGCTGATAGGTAATTCTCAAGGTTTACTGTCAGACAGGAAAACATCTCAAGGGTGGGGGGTGAGTGGGTCTCACCCACATCTGTCAGGGGCTTGAGAGTTTTAGTTGCTTGGTTGTGTTCGCTGCTTTGTTTTAAACCGCTGTGAAACACAACACATTTAGAAAGAGAGGAAGCATTACAGACACAGGGAATGGGATTCCAATTATCTCAGATACATAAGAGAAGTGGTCCTCCATAAGCAAGGCAAATGTCATAAATGTAAGCACAAAGGGGTTTTAGAATTAATGCTGGATAAAAAGTAAATGCTAATGAGTTATGTACCCCTCTTCTTTTGAAAAGAAAGATTCTTCTTTTAACTCAACTTGATGCGGCTGAGACCTCTGAGAACTCGAGTAGAGGAAGTCTCACAGATGCAAACAAACAGGCAGAAAAGTGACAAGCCTGATAAGGGCTGAGGAAAATGACCTGTGAAGAAAAAAAACCCAGAATGGATTAGATTTGTTTATCTCAAAGAGTAATGACTAAGGGCAAAGTGCTGAGCATTTCAAATACATATTTCTAGTGAGAATATTCTTCCAGATACCAATGTTTTCTTTGTTTGGTAAGAGCACTCAGACTTTCTTACGCTGGTTTCTAAAGAGATTGATGAATAGTTGACTTTCCACATCCAGGGAAGGACAAGCAGAAATCAGTGCCACTTGCTGTGCAGAAAACTTAGGAAGCATTTAGAACTCTCTGACTCTTCAGGTAATGAATAGCTAGAAAAGGTTACCAAAAAATTCCATTCCTGCATAACCTCCTTCACTGAAAGCTTTGGTGAAGTTTGATAGTTGAGGTTTGCCTCATCTGGCCTCAGTGTAAGAGTTTTGACTAGGGAGCTGATAAAGTTTTCTCCAGCCCTTATGTTTCAACAGAGGAGGAAGAAGGAAACTGGGCCAAAGGGTACCATTACTTTTTAATGCTTCTTCACTTAGTTTTATGCACAGCCTGCTCCCTCCTGTGAGTCTCTCCTCATTCATGACAATCATGTTGTTGGCACTGATTAAGAGAGCCCATCTTTGTACTAGAAAAGGCCAGCAATTAGAAAGTCAGCACTGTAGGCAGAAGCTGAATTGGCTTCTGACCACAGCTCCGCAACAATAATGCCCAACATTCCTGAAGAGAGAGTGATTGGCATTGGAATGGGCTGCCCAGGGAGGTGGTGGAGTTGCCGTCCCTGGAGGTGTTGAAGCCAAACCTGGCTGGGGCACTTAGTGCCATGGTCTGGTTGGTTGGGCAGGGCTGGGTGCTAGGTTGGACTGGCTGAGCTTGGAGCTCTCTTCCAACCTGGGTGATTCTGTGATTCTATGACATGAATATCAGGCCAGCCTGATCTAGGGTAGGGTGTCCCTGCCCATGGCAGGGGGTGTAGGTGTTCCTTCCGGTCCCTTCCAACCTTGACTGATTCAATGATTCTGTGAAAAGGACTTGTGGCTACTGGAGGATGAGAAGCTCAGCATGAGCCACCAGTGTGCACTTGCAGCCCAGAAAGATGATTGATTGTGTCCTGGGTGGCATCAAGAGAACTGTGGGCAGCAGGGTGAGGGAGGTGATCCTCCCCCTCTACTCCACTCTAGTGAGACCCCACCTGGAATACTGTGTTCAGTTCTGGAGCTCCTGTTACAGGAAAGATATAGATGTGCTGGAGCATGTCCAGAGGAGGGCCACAAAGATGATCAGAGTGCTGGAGCACCTCTCCTAAAGAGAGACTGAGAGAGTTGGGGCTGTTCAGTCTGGAGAAGGTTCTGATGAGACCTTATTGTGGCCTTTGGTATCTGAAGGGGGCTACAAGAAAGCTGGTGAGGGACATTTTAGGATATCAGGTAGTGATAGGACTGGGGGGAATGGAACAAAGCTGGAGGTGGGGAGAGTCAGGCTGGAGGTGAGGAGGAAGTTGTTGAGCATGAGAGTGGTGAGAGGCTGGAATGGGTTGCCCAGGGAGGTGGTTGAGGCCCCATGGCTGGAGGTATTTCAGGCCAGGCTGGCTGAGGCTGTGGGCAGCCTGCTCTAGGGTAGGGTGTCCCTGGGCATGGCAGGGGGGTTGGAACTGGCTGATCCTTGTGGTCCTTTCCAACCCTGATTGACTCTAAGATTGTATGCACAGTTGCCACTAAACACTGTTCATAACTGTGAAAAACCTCCTGGTATTTGTTGGTTGGTTTGTTGGCTTTGTTAGGGGCATTTTCTTTTTGGTGTTTTGGTTTGGTTTTCATTTTGTTTTGTTTTTTTCTGTTTTGTTTTAGGTTTTTTGTTGTTGGTTGGTTTTGTTGGGGGCTTTTAGGTGGTTTGGTTTGTTGGTTTTTCATTTTGGTTTCTGTTGTTTTGAGCTATTGTGTGGTTGGTTTGGTTGGGGGAGGGTTATGTGATTTGGTTTGGTTTTTCACCTTGTTTTGGTTTCTGTTGTTTTGGGGTGTTGTGTAGTTGGACTTGTTGGGGGGGTCTTAGATGTTTTGGTTTGTTGTTTCATTTTGATTTGGTTTTGGTTTTGGGCTGTTGTGTGGTTGGCTTTGTTTGGGGCTTTTAGGTGGTTTGGTTTGTTGCTTTTTCATTTTGTCTTTTTTCTTTTGGGGGCTTTTGTGGTTGGTTTGTTGGTTTTGTTGGGGGGGTTAGGTGTTTTGTTTTAGGTTTTTGTTGTTTGGGTTTTTTGTGTTTTTTCTGTTTGTTTTTGGGGTGTTGTCTGGTTTTGTTGGGGGGGTTAGGAGTTTTGGTTTGTAGTTTTTTCATCTCATTTTATTTCTGTTTTGTTTGGGTCTTTTGTTATTTGGTTGGGGGGTTGGGGGTTATTTTTCTGGGTTTTTTTTGGTATTTTTTCCATTTTGTTTAGTTTTTTTCTGTTTTGTTTTGGGTTTTTGTTGTTGGTTGGTTGGTTTTGTTGTGGGGGTTTAGGTCTTTTGGTTTGTTGTTTTCACATCTCATTTTATTTCTGTTTTGTTTTTGGGTTTTGTTGTTTGGTTTTGTTGGGGGTTTGTAGCTGGTTTAGCTTTGGAGTTTTATGTTTTGGGGTTTTGTTTGGTTTTGTTGGGGGGTTTTAGCTGTTTTGTTTTTTCCTCTTGTTTTGTTGGGGGTTTTTTTCTGCTTTGGTTTGGGCTTTTATTGGTTGCTTTTGTTGGGGTTGGTTTTGCTTTGGTTGTTTTTATTCATTTTGTTGGGTTTGTTTTTCTGTTTTGGGGTTTTCTCGTTGTTGGTTGGTTGGGTTTGTTTTGTTTGAGAAATGATTTCAGCACATTTCAAAATGCTTCTGCCTACGATGGGGGGTTGGAGCTGGATGATCTTTGAGGTCCCTTCTAACCTAAACCATTCTATGAGGTTATGATTCCTGGAAGAGTCAATTTAATGCCTTGACTATCAACTTTCTTTCAACGCTGTTGTTCTTTGTGTTGGGTCAGGTTTTGTGGTGTGTGTTAGGTTTTATTAAACCCAGCAAGTTTATCTGCTTGCCTTACCTGAACGTTTCCTTTCTACTGGATGGTGCTGGATGCCAATTTGCAACCTTCATCTAACATATATCACATCCCCCAGGGACAAGAGGCTGCTTGTATATATTACACTGGAATTAAGAAGCAAAGAGAAGTTTGTAAGTACACAGCAGGGAAAAGAAAGAAATAAATAGAATAGAAGGTAAACATGTACTACAGCTAATTCTCCTTCAAAAAATAGCATGAGATACACTCTGCCATGGTGTAGTCAGGAAGAATATAAAGGAAATGTGCCATAAACTCACCACGTAGTATTTACATAGGTAAGTCAAAGGAGTTCCTAAGGAAAAAAAGCTGGATGCACACTCTGCCTAAACCACAAAGTCATGAGCGTGTCCAAGCCCAAATTAAACATCTGTATGTCTGCTTATGTTATAGTCCCTTGGGTGGTCCAGCTTCCTTCTGTGAAACTATTCATGCTAACAGAGTTAAGCATGTGTACTCACAGGAAGAGAGTCCGAGGTCTCATAAATAAGTCCTATTATGTAATATCTGATAAAGTTGTTTTCACATCAGTATTAAGCTTAGAGACAAGGAATGCACATTAGTGGGCCAGCTCTGAGTTCAGCGTCCTGTCACAGTCACTGCCTAGTGCCAGCTGCTTGGGAGAAATGCGTATCTGCAGCTGGAATGGGAGATGGCAGAGTCTTTTTGAGCGCAGTAGCCCCGTATGCCGTTCAATCCTTGATTTCAAAGCCTTTCCAAGTCAGTACATGCCATCACCTACGGTGTGGTTTTCTGGTTGCTTTGAGGGTTTTTGTTGGTTTGGGGTTTTGGTGGTGTTTGTTTCAAAAAGGGGAATAACTAAGAGAAAACAGAAGTTCTCCTCTCCCTCTTAACAATTCCAGATTGTGTGTGAGCACATCACAAAGATGTGCTCTTGCTCTCCAATCACCAGAGTGAGTGTCCAGACATTCCAGACTTACTGTAGCTGTTCCAGTTGCCCTCAGAGGAGAGGCTGAGGGAGCTGGGGGTGTGCAGCCTGCAGAAGAGGAGGCTCAAGGGGGACCTCAATGCTGTCTACAACTACCTGAAGGGAGGCTGTAGCCAGGTGGGGTTGGGCTCTTCTGCCAGGCAAGCAGCAACAGAACAAGGGGACACAGCCTCAAGCTGTGCCAGGGCAGGTCTAGGCTGGATGTTAGGAGGAAGTTGTTGGCAGAGAGAGAGATTGGCATTGGAATGGGCTGCCCAGGGAGGTGGTGGAGTCACCTTCCCTGGAGGTGTTGAAGCCAAGCCTGGCTGGGGCACTTAGTGCCAAGGTCTGGTTGATTGTCCAGGGCTGGGTGCTAGGTTGGACTGGGTGAGCTTGGAGGTCTCTTCCACCTGGTTGATTCTGTGATTCTCTGACACACTCATCACAGCACATCAGTTTTCCCACTTCCTCAGATCCTCGTTATTTTGAATCATTCTTCATGGAAGCATTTCTTCCATTCTTCATTATTTCCCTCATGCCTCCTAAATTAGCAGCATTCATTCTGGAGTTCCCAGTGCCATACACCATTTCAAAATAAGCTGCAATACTTGCATAATGTCTTTAAAAAATAAAAGATACTATTTCTGGCTTGTTAAATCTGCCTCAGCTGCAAATTGAGCTGTGTGGTTGTGCCAGTTTGAAGCTAGTTAGAATGTTTTGGTGAGAAGAATTAGATGCTAGGCTGTGCAAAGGCAGCAATGGTGATGGCTGCTGCGCTCATAGGCTTGCTGGGATGGATAAGAACAAGAACATAGATAGAGGAGTTGTTTGCTCTCTGTTTTGGGGCTGCACTTCTCTAACCTAACCTGCTGTCTGTCTGACTAATCCTTCTGCTTCCTAATCCCCCTGGCCAAGCCTCCAAACTCACCTTGAAGTGTAAGGCAAAGTCTGGGATAAGGCAGAGGGGTGGGAAGGAGGTGGAAGGGTGGTTGGGAGCCCCTCCTGGGCACTCTGGTTTCGGGCAGGGCTGTTGTGTTTCTGTATCATTTCTAACTTGTCTGTTTCTGTCTCTAGCTGTAGATACTGTAAATACCTGCTTGGATATTGTGCTGAGCTGTGAATATAAAGCTCCATTCTTCAATTTCCAGATCGACTGAGTCCAGTCTGGCTGATTTTTCCTAAGTTGGGCAGGGAACACCCAAACCATCACAGTGGTGTTTGCCCAGGTCCCTTTTCCTTGCAAATATAATTTAATTTGTCTCTGTGGTTTTGCAAGGCACATTTCTTGTCTCTGTCAGCATTAAACTTCATTCAAAACATGCTTCTCACTGAAGCTGCTCGGGTGCTGACCAGCTAGCAGAGTCAGGAAGCAGGTCAAGTGCTCAGTATAGGCTGAAGTGTAACTCGAAAGTGTAACCAAAAAAATCCAAGTTGTTCAGTTTAAGAGCTGCCAGTGCTGCCTGTGCTCCCCAACTCAGGTACCACAGCACCCATTCACCTCACCCAGAAAACCGCCAGCTTAGCCATACCTTTGCCATCTCCTTCTCCATATGGGGCTGTTTAGTCTGGAGAAGATTGAGAGGGAATTGAATCAATGTCTATGACTCTCTGAGGGCTGGGGGTCAGGAAGTGGGGGGGACAAGCTCTGCTCACTGCTCCCTGGGATAGGACAAGCAGCAATGGATGGAAGCTGCAGCACAGGAGGTTCCAGCTCAACACAATGGGGAACTTCTTTACCTCAAGGGTCTCAGAGCACTGGCACAGGCTGCCCAGAGAGGTTGTGGAGTCTCTGTCTCTAGATGTGTTCCTGTGTGACCTGAGCTGGGTTGTGTGGTCCTGCTCCGGCAGGAGGGTTGGACTCAGTGATCTCTTTGTGTGCCTTCCAACCCCTGACATAGAATCAACCGGGTAGGAAGAGACTTCCAAGCTCAGCCAGCCCAACCAGCACCCAGCCGTTGCCAATCAACCAGACCATGGCACTAAGTGCCCCAGCCAGGCTTGGCTTAAACACCTCCAGCCACGGCCACTCCACCACCTCCCTGGGCAGCCCATTCCAATGCCAATCACTCTCTGTGATCCATCACATCCTGTGACCCATCTCGAACTGTAATCGTCCACACCTCCTCTCTTTTGGCATGATTTTGTTTCTGTTTTCCTTACCTCGAACGTGAGGACCGTGTTAAGAGGCTCTGGAGGTTTGAACTGTGCCCCTGAAGAGACAGAAGAGGGTGAGCGCGGCGCCTGGCGCCCGCCCAGCGCCTCAGGGACATACGCTTCAATCTAGAGCCTTCTCCTGGCTTGCACACACAGGTGCACAGGGGCTGCCTCCTAGTTTCCCCCGAAAGGTTTCCTTCCGCGTAACTCCGAGCACCGGGGCCCTGGCTGCCGGTGCCCGCTCCGCGCGGGGCAGGTCTCCGCGGCAGACAAGGGCGCAGCAGCAGCTCCGCGCCTGCGCTGCCGCGGACGCAGCGGCCCAGGGCCGAGCGCGGCCGTGCGCATGCGTGCAGGGCGCCGGGGGCGGGGCGCGTCCAGCCGGCTCCGCTCAGGGTGGGCTGCGCGCATGCGCCCCGGGCCGGCTGCGCGCTGCGCCTGCGCCGCTGCGGGGGTGAGGGGCCGTGGTGGGGACTCTCGGGAGCCTTCTCGCCGAGCTGGAGAGTAAGCGCAGGCTTTGCGGCGGCCGGGGCCGTTCGGTGCTCGGGAAAGCCTGTTCATCGTGGTGTTAGGCCTATTGGTGCATCTGTTGGCCGCTGGCGCCGCGGCTGAGCGGAAACCGAGGGGGCGCAGAGGCGCAAGAAGCCCGCGGGATGAAGCTGGTGAGGAAAGACCTGGAGAAGGATAATGCGGGGCAGGTGACGCTCATCCCCGAGGAGCCTGAGGACATGTGGCACACCTACAACCTGCTGCAGGTGGGTGACAGCTTGCGGGCCTCCACCATACGGAAGGTGCAAACCGAGTCGGCCACAGGCAGCGTGGGCAGCAACCGCATCCGCACCACCCTCACCCTCTGTGTGGAGGCCATCGACTTTGACTCGCAGGCCTGCCAGCTGCGAGTCAAGGGCACCAATATCCAGGAGAACGAGTATGTCAAGATGGGAGCCTACCACACCATCGAGCTGGAACCTAACCGGCAGTTCACGCTGGCGAAGAAGCAGTGGGACAGTGTCGTGCTGGAGCGCATCGAGCAGGCCTGTGACCCAGCCTGGAGTGCCGATGTGGCAGCCGTGGTAATGCAGGAGGGGTTAGCTCATGTCTGCCTGGTCACTCCAAGCATGACTCTCACCCGTGCCAAGGTGGAGGTGAACATCCCCCGCAAGCGGAAAGGGAACTGCAGTCAGCACGACCGGGCCCTGGAGAGGTTTTACGAACAGGTGGCGCAAGCCATCCAGCGGCATATCAACTTTGAGGTGGTGAAGTGTGTGCTGGTGGCCAGCCCAGGCTTCGTCCGGGAGCAGTTTTGTGATTACATGTTCCAGCAGGCAGTCAAGACTGACAATAAGCTTCTGCTTGAGAACAGATCCAAGTTCCTACAGGTAAGGAGCTAAACAGTCTACAGAGTGGGTAAAAAGACACTTGGGAAGTTCGTCCGTTATAAGATAATTAGAAGGGTGATGGTAAATAATTCATTTACTAGAGAAGCTTCTGTCTGAGCATCATAGGGAAACTGTGACACCCAAACTATAAGGTAGTAGCAAGTTGCAGGAATGGTTCCTTCCTGGGATACTTTAGTATGGATTAGAGAAAGTATCGTATATTTTAAAGGCAGGTTGAATTTTAAATTGAGTGAAGTACAAGTTGGAAAATAGTCTGGGGGTTTTCATTGGTTTTGTTCAACCAAACAGAGAAAACACAGTACCTGCATATGTTACAGGTTAGTTAATTTTATACCTAGTTTTGTGCTACATAATTAACAGTTACTCAGACCGTAGGATTTTTTACTGTCCCTGAGTCATCTCACTGAGTGGATGGGTTGTTTTTTCTGCTGTCAACTGAATAGGCAAACTGAGAGCCTAAAATAAGAGTTTCTTTTTGTAAGGATACTTGTGTAGGATTAAGTGTGCAGTGTTTGCAAAAGGAAGGAATGTCAGGAAGGAGTACTTGGCCCTGTACTTAGTGGTCACACCGTTTAGGAGCTACACTGCATGAAGAAGCCTCCTTTTGCGTTTGTAGCAAAGTGGTAACAGTATGTGTGATGAGTTTTGATATACTTCAGAGTTTTGCAAGCGTAATAGCTGTGGAGCTGTGCAAGACTTTATGCCTTTTGCACCTCTGCTTCAAGGTCTTCCTCATCTTAAATGCTACAAGTGAATGAGGCTTAAATCTTAATTTCATAGCAGTTTCTGTTGGCTCTATCCTGGGGACTGTCAGTGATGCACTTAGTGCCATGGTCTGGTTGATTGGGCAGGACTGGCTGCTAGGTTGGAATGGATGATCTTGGAGGTCTCTTCCAACCTGGTTAATTCTGTGATTCTGTGGCAGCTGACATGCTTAACCTAGTCTGTGAATAAGAGAAAAAGCTTTCCTGCACTTCTTAAAACACAGCTGAGCTGGTTTAATTTAGGCTGTAGGTTGCAGGAGAGATCCTTTTAAGGAAAGAATGACGTAGGTTTCAAGAAAGAGGTAATTTCCTCGAGTTATTATCAAGGTAAGAATTATGTTTGTGATCAGATCATCAAGAAAGTGGTCCTTTTTATTTAAAAAAACAATGTCATCTTTTGCTGTAGGTGCACTCTTCCTCGGGACATAAGTATGCACTGAAGGAAGCCCTCTGTGACCCAGCCGTAACTAGCCGCCTCTCTGACACGAAGGCAGCTGGCGAGGTCAAGGCCCTAGATGACTTCTATAAAATGCTGCAGCACGAGCCTGACAGGGCTTTCTACGGCCTCAAACACGTCGAGAAGGCCAACGAAGCCATGGCCATTGATACTTTGCTGATCAGCGACGAGCTTTTCCGGCACCAGGATGTGGCAACGCGTGCCCGATACGTTAAGCTGGTAGATAGCGTGCGGGAGAACATGGGCACAGTGCGCATTTTCTCCAGCCTTCACGTGTCTGGGGAGCAGCTGGGCAAGCTGACAGGGGTGGCAGCCATCCTGCGCTTCCCTGTGGCTGAGCTCTCTGACCAGGAGGATGACTCTAGCTCTGAGGAGGATTGATAGCAGAGGTGTCACTTCACAGGTCACTTTCCAAGCTACGTTGAAATGAAGTCAAATGCCCTCCATTGCTGAGTACTGTATGCGTATGTGCCATGACACAGAACCATTTCACAGTGTTTCTGAGCTCTGTTCAGCACACTGATGGGGATATCTGTTTTGCCATAATGACTACTGGTATACTGTGCAGTGGAACTGGCTGGTTCTGCAAGTTACGCTCTGGACCTCCAGGAGTACAAGAAACTTAGTTTGACTGCCCAAAGCTGCACATTAGGGCAGAGTGGCAGCTTAATGCTTTGAAATGTGTCTGAGAAGATAATAAACTAAGAGGGAGAAAGTGAACGTGGGACTGCCTGTTCAAATACTTGAGGGGAGTTGCAAAATAAATGTAAACTTGATCACACAAGGCCTATCAGAACCGTGTTTGATCTTCTTAGTAACTCACCGTCCTTCCAAAGATGTGGCAGAGGAGTGGGATCAACAGTCTTAGAGGAGGAGGGGTTGTGGTGTTATGAGTCTAGTCACTTCAATGTTTCTGTGAAACACTTCCAGGAATCTTTCAGAAGCCAGACCCTATCAATTAGCCCTTTCCGTCGTAATACAGACAATTTGTGAGGTTCAGTGCATACATTTCAGGTATTGGAGTGCTGGGAAGGTTGTCCCAAAGGCTAGGAAGGTGTGATGTGTCTTACTGATTATGTTCTGATGAATTGGCATTGGAGTTACTTGGTTTGAGTTCTGAGTCTATAAAAAAACAGTTAAGACCCTCCTTTCCATGAGGAATCTTTTGACAACAAATAGAATCATAGAATCAGACAGGTTGGAAGAGACCTCCAAGCTCATCCAGCCCAACCTAGCACCCAGCCCTGTCCAAACAACCAGATCATGGCACTAAGTGCCCCAGCCAGGCTTGGCTTCAACATCTCCAGGCATGGCCACTCCACCACCTCCCTGGGCAGCCCATTCCAATGCCAATCACTCTCTCTGCCAAAAACTTCCTCTTAGCATCCAGCCTAGACCTGCCCTGGCACAGCTTGAGACTGTGTCCCCTTGTTCTGTTGCTGGGTGCCTGGGAGAAGAGACCAACCACTGCATAGGTAATTTATGTTAATTAGCTTTGCTTTTGCCTTGAGTGATGCCGAATGCCACCAGTCACACCATGCTTCCTTCAGCAGTTAGGACTGGTTAAAATTTCTGTTCCTTTCTTTTAAAAGCCTTCCTAAACTGAGTATACTGGAAGCTAGAAAGCACCCTGATACCTGCTGTGTGCAAAGTCACCTGTTAAGAAACAGGTAGAAGAGTCTGACCTGCAGTGTATATGCAGCACATTTCAGCTTTAAACAGGCTCACAGCTTCCAAACAAAGTTGACAGTTTCTTTAGGGTAAGCTAGGATATTAGCATTTCTTCTTAGAAGTTGTTGGACTTGTACACAAACTATACTTACATTCAGAATTGTAGTGTATCAAGCTATTAACTAGTTTGTGTCTTAGCAATCTGAGTTCCCAATCAAACTGGTTCTCGGTTGTATAAGTAGCCCAAACTCATTCCAGTTACTCCATTTTAAAGAAGAAAATGTGAAATGTTTTCTCTGTGTACTATAGGAAGGTTATACTGGCAAGTTTGTCGGTCTGTGTTTTATGGTTGTGTGATGGTTTGGGTGTTACCTGCCCCCCTGCTCTTAAGAAAATCACCCAGACTAGATTCAGCTGAGCTGGAAATTTGAATGAAGCTTTATATTTACAGTACAATATCCAAGCAGGTATTTACAATAGATAGAGCTATAGACAGAAATAGACAAGTTAAAGGTAATACAGCAACACAACAGCCCTGCCAGAAACTAGACTTCCCAGGAGGGGCTCCCAACAGCCCTTCACCTCCTTTCTACCCCTCTACCTTGTCCCAGACTTTGTCCTATGTTCAAGGTGAGTTTGGAGGGTCAGCCAGGGGGGTTAGGAAGCAGAAGGGTTGGTTAGACAGCAGATTAGGGAGAGAAGGGAGGCAGACAGAGCCAGAGAGAGTAGACATGTTATCTATGTGTTCCTTGGTTTTATCCATCTCAGCAAGCCTATGAGTGCAGCAGACATCACCATTGTTGCCTTGTCACAGCCTAGCATCTCATTCTTCTCACCAAAACATTCCTGCTAGCTTCAAACTAGCACAGCCTGTGGTAGCCTAATGCTAAGGAAATGGAGCAGCCATTTTGCTGCTTGCTGGGTGTTTTGAAGAGACAACAGCAAACATCTGGTAAGATGCTCACAGCAATCAGCTGGATTCACCTAGCCTTAGCGTCCTGCACGAACCATGATTTATGGCTGTTTCCTTTCTTTTAGTCATTGCCATAGTGCCAGTAAGTTTCTGAAGGAAGCAGAACGTGGAAGGGTGGTGGTTTGAGTTTTTTGTTTTGTTTTGTTTCTTGAGTAAACATTTTTGTAGTAAAATAAATATACAATCACTATGTAGACAAATGCATTCTGCTCCAGGAAGCAGCTCAAGGGCTTGATATAGGAAGTAGGCTGTTCAGCAGCTGCAGATGCTTGACCTGGCAAAGTTCCAGGGTTGTTCTACATTTAAAGGCAGCTTGAGTACTTAGAATCATAGAATCAAACAGGTTGGAAGAGACCTCCAAGATCATCCAGTCCAACCTAGCACCCAGCCCTATCCAGTCAACCAGACCATGGCACTAAGTGCCCCAGCCAGGCTTTTCCTGAACACCTCCAGGCACGGCGACTCCACCACCTCCCTGGGCAGCCCATTCCAATGCCAATCACTCTCTCTGCCAACAACTTCCTCCTAACATCCAGCCTAGACCTGCCCTGGCACAGCTTGAGGCTGTGTCCCCTTCTTCTGTTGCTGCTTGCCTGGCAGCAGAGCCCAACCCCACCTGGCTACAGCCTCCCTTCAGGGAGCTGCAGACAGCAATGAGCTCTGCCCTGAGCCTCCTCTTCTGCAGGCTGCACACCCCCAGCTCGTCAACCTCTCCTCGTAGGGTTTGTGTTCCAGGCCCCTCACCAGCCTTGTTGCCTTCTCTGGACATGTTCCAGCACCTCAAGATCTCTCCTGAGGAGCCCAGGACTGGACACCGCCTCCTCTGCCTCACCCTCGAGCAAGCACTTAACACCGCGCAGCTTGCCGCACCTGCCACTTCCCTGACCCCCTTCTGGGTTTCTCCAGTTGAGAGTATCTATGGACAAATACCCTTGCTTGACAGAGACCATGATGTCTGTGTGTAGACAATACACATGTTACCTGCAGATCAAATAAGGAAGTACTAGGGCCAGGGGAATACCTTTTGTGTTTGGAGCTAAACATACACAAGCTGCCAGCAGCATGAGAACTGTTCTCTTGCACCAGAAAGTATTTGGTAATTTTGAACAGTGTCTCAGTTTCTGTGAATCAGTAGCATTGTTTATCTTCCACTTTCTCAGTTTTCAAAGTAAATGGATACATGTTCAAAGTATTCGGTGGGAAGAAAGCTTTAAAAGGCATCATGAAATCAGCTTGGTCCTGAACCTTGCAGTGCTCTTCAAAGCTTCAGATACATTCATTAATTTCAGTCCTGCAGCCTGCTTTGCGAGCTCATACTTGGGAGCAGCCCTTTGTTACTTTTGTCACCTTTGGTGTTTAAATCCAATTATGTTGGGTTTAACGTAATTGGTTGTTGCATACTGAAGCTTGGTGCAAAACAGAGGACAAAATAATCCTACTACTTAAAATGCAAGATGAAAGTTCAGTTAGTAGAGCTAAAACATTTGACCTAGGGAGCTCCTATTGTTAGCCTTGTACATGGATTGATGTAAATCCTGGTAATAAATGGCATTTTGACTCTCTCATCACCACTGTGACAAGTCTGCAGCTCTTCAGCTTAGTTCGTGGTGTAACAAGCATGATGGTTTAAAGCTCAAGCTGTGCCAGGGCAGGTCTAGGCTGGATGTTAGGAGGAAGTTGTTGTCAGAGAGAGTGATTGGCATTGGAATGGGCTGCCCAGGGAGGTGGTGGAGTCACCATCCCTGGAGGTGTTGAAGCCAAGCCTGGCTGGGGCACTTAGTGCCATGGTCTGGTTGATTGGGCAGGGCTGGGTGCTAGGTTGGGCTGGGTGAGCTTGGAGGTCTCTTCCAAGCTGGTTGATTCTATGATTCTATGAAGCTGTGCCAGGGCAGGTTCAGGCTGGATGTTAGGAAGAAGTTTTTGGCACAAAGAGAGATCAGCATTGGAATGGGCTGCCTGGGGAGATGGTGGAGTCGCTGTCCCTGGAGGTGTTTAAAAGGAGACTGGATGAGGCACTTAGTGCCATGGTTTAGTTAATAGAAGGTGTTAGGTGGTAGGTTGGACTCGATGATGCTGGGGGTCTTTTCCAACATGGTTAATTCTGTGATGGAAAGGTTGATTGGACAGGACTGGGTGATAGGTTGGGCTGGATGGTCTTGGCGGTTGCTTCGACCCTGATTGATTCTGTGACTCATTGTAAATGTCTGAAGTAATTTTCTTTTGCTACTGTTCACTTAAAGGTAATAGGAAAATTATAGAGTCATGGAGTCAGGCAGGGTTGGAATGGACCACAAGGATCAGCCAGTTCCAACCCCCCTGCCATGCCCAGGGACACCCTACCCTAGAGCAGGCTGCCCACAGCCTCAGCCAGCCTGGCCTGAAACACCTCCAGCCATGGGGCCTCAACCACCTCCCTGGGCAACCCCTGCCAGCCTCTCACCACTCTCATGCTCAACAACTTCTTCCTAACCTGCAGTCTGAATCTACCCATTCCCAGCTTTGCTCCATTCCCCCCACTCCTGTCACTACATTTGTCAGTTGAACTTCTGAGCTGCTGACTTGGCATTTTCCCCTGAAGGTCACATTCTCATTTGACTGACTTACAGCTTAGGCTTCTCTAACTTCCTTCTGACATCTGCATTATGTGCGCAGAAAATGTGCCCAGCTTCATAATGGCAAAGTGAGGGTGAAAGATGTAGACTTAGTCCATTTGCTTTCCTCTCAGCCTGTTCCATAATGGCAGAGATGTCTCGTTGTAGGAGGAAAAAAAAACCACATTCTCTGGATGTTTGTGCTGCTGTTTTACCTACAGCCACCTTTGTGCTGCTGGTGTGTGCTACAGCACTTCCACCAAAGATCTAAGAAGGCAATTCCTGAAATGTGAAATCTGTGAATCTGAAAATGTCTGCAAATGTCTGCATCACCCAAGCCTGAAATTTCTGCAAGACATAAAAAAAATTAAGGAGTGACTTCAGAATACTACCTGGGTGCTTCCTACAAAATGTTTGTTCTAGAAGGGACATCAGCCTGGAGGTGAGGAGGAAGTTGTTGAGCCTGAGAGTGGTGAGAGGCAGGAATGGGTTGCCCAGGGAGGTGGTTGAGGCCCCATGGCTGGAGATGTTTCAGGCCAGGCTGGCTGAGGCTGTGGGCAGCCTGCTCTAGGGTAGGGTGTCCCTGGGCATGGCAGGGGGGTTGGAACTGGCTGCTCCTTGTGGTCCCTTCCAACCCTGACTGACTCCGTTATTCTATGAAAATGTGGAGCTGCAACTGAGCTGGTTCAAGTTAGTCATTAAACATAAAAAAAGCTCTCTTCTTCAAGAGACCCTGGAGGTGTTGAAGCCAAGCCTGTCTGGGGCACTTAGTGCCATGGTCTGGTTGATTGGCCAGGGCTAGGTGCTAGGATGGACTGGATGAGCTTGGAGGTCTCTTCCAAGCTGGTTGATTCTATGATTCAAGCAGTGCTAATGTGGAGAATGATACAGATGTGTCTCTTGCCTGAGTTGAGTCTGGGCTTTCTCAGCAGTAGAAAAAGTAAACACAGGCTGTGGAGCTTCTTGTGTGACAGTTGCCCAGAGACTTGCTTAATAAAGTGCAGCCTTTAGCCCTGCCACATTTTTTCCTGCTTGACTCAAGCAGGGCATTGACTTTGACTGGAGGATAAGTTCTTGCATGATACAGAATGTAAAGGAATGTGTCCAGCCTAGCAGCCAAGACGTGGTGCATGTTCTCTGCAAACCTCTGAAATGGATAGTTTTAGAATCATAGAACCAACCAGGCTGGAAGCTCATCCAGCCCAATCTATCACCCAGCCCTAGCCAATCAATGAGACCATGGCACTGAATGCCCCATCCAGGCTTTGCTTCAACACCTCCAGGCATGGTGACTTTAGAAATGCAGTGCAGTTTCCTGTGGAAAGAAAGAGTCTCTTAAGGTGCCTGAGCCTAAAGTAGAGAGTGAGGAAAAGGCCTCTGGAACTATACTGGTTTGTTCTGTTGTCTGGAAATAATTCCTCCTCTTGTGCCACTTGAGGGCTGTACCAGAAAGGGGAGGGCTGATACGAGAGCAGTCCCTGCTTCCAAGTCAGTGTCTTTTGGGAGAAGCAATGTGAAGCAGTAGCTTTCAAGCCCTGCCAGCTCCTGTCAGAATTTGCTGTATCAATCTCTGAGTTATTGCCCTCTTTTCTTGGGGAAAATGCTTCCCAAAATGCCTGGGAAATGAGTTCACAGCTAATGCAATTGCTGTCGTGCTGCTCTGTAAAGACTTGGAAGTCAGATTAGAGATCACTGTGAGTGCACCGACAAAAATAGTCCTTCCATTAGGGACTATTAATTAGTCCAGACCAGGCCTCCTTTTAAGGAATGTGCATACCAGACTTGATGGGAAGTTGTTTCTGTGGTCCAAAGTGGAATTTTTAATCAAAGCCAAGACAAGAATAGCAGAGAAAGAGGCTAGGGGTTTACGGAGTCGTATGGGACAGACGATACAAAGATTGATGCAAAGAACTCCTTTTCTAATCAATTGTGACCACTGGGCTACAGATGCTCCCTTTCCTGCCAGTGACTTTGCTGACTCAGGTCTGATTCCACTTAGTATATATGTTTGTATTTCGGTGGAGATAACTAAACCACAACTGACTCAAGGACATCTCTTGAGATGCAGGAGACAGTTTTTGGATTTCTAATTTGAATGGGACAAGAAAATAATTGAAGGCTGAGACTGTCCCTACCTAATGCACTGCAGCTGTGCTTTTCACATTTCAGGCACAAAAAGCCCCTAGCAGGCTTCTGTGTTGCAAAAAATATCTTAAACCTGGTGTCAGCCAAGCAAATCTACTTCTGAAGACAGATTATTTCCCATGCAGTCTCGATACAAACCCTAAGACGTTCACTTAGAACTGGATGATCTTCGTGGTCCCTTCCAACCCTGACTGATTCTGTGACTCTAACAATTGTTTCTGTCCAAGCTTTCACTGAAAGGGTTTTAAAACAAAGAAATGCAAAATAGATGTACAAATATGTACATCTCTGTGCAAATGAAGATGTAAGCTCCTCACAGGAAGTGGTGTCTTCGTGTTAGAAGTGACTAAGAACTCTTAGCTTGTAGTTGCTTTTGTAGCGGAATGAATGATTCATGCTGCAGGTTTAAGAGCTTCCTGTACAACTGAAGATGTAGAATAAGAGAAGCTTGGTAGCAAGTGCTGCCTGCAGCATGTCTAGTAGCTGTCAAATGATGAAGAGTGTCTTCTGCAGTGGTTCATAGAATCAATCAGGTTGGAAGGGACCTCCAAGCTCACCCAGCCCAACCTAGCACCCAGCCCTGCCCAATCAACCAGACCATGGCACTAAGTGCCCCAGCCAGGCTTGGCTTCAACACCTCCAGGCACAGCCACTCCACCACCTCCCTGGGCAGCCCATTCCAATGCCAATCACTCTCTCTGCCAACAACTTCCTCCTAACATCCAGCCTGAACCTGCCCTGGCACA
>WAAF01009187.1:0-17996 GCA_013400475.1 Tricholaema leucomelas | reverse complement strand
TCAAGCTGTCTCCCTGTCCCTCAGTCACGGCGACTTTTCCTGAGTTCCCAGAAAAAAACTGTCCCTGTTTCCCTGATTCTTCTTCCGTGTTTGTGATGGTTTGGGTGTTCCCCGCCCCCCACACTTTTAGAAATTACCCAGACTAGACTCAGTCGGCTCTGGAAATTTGAATGAAGCTTATATTTACAGCTGGCACAATTTACAAGCAGATATTTACAATATATATACAGAAATATACAAGGTAAAAAAGGTAATACAGACACAACTCTCCTCCCAGAAACCTGAGTCCCCAGGAGGGGCTCCCAACCACCCCTCACCTTCCCCCTACCCCTCTCAACCTTACCCCAATCTCAAGGAAGAATGGAGGTTCGGCCAGAGGGTTAAAAAGCAAGGTGAAGCAGCCAAGCAAAGGAAGGGTGAGGTTAGAAAGCAAGATGGAGTCCAGCCAGCAGCCTCAGCTTCTCCCCAGCAGGCAAATCTCCCCAGCGAAGNGAAAAGGAGACTGCTTGTAGGAAGGTGGAAATGGTCTAACCAAGGGGTAGAATGTATAGGGTTAACACTTCAGAGGGAGTAACCTTGAACCTGACCCTAGGTGCTCTTGACCCCTCCCCAGGAGTGGGTCTGAACACCATCAGGTGATGTTAAGCCAACTCCTCCTTCCTGTCCAAAGATCCATAAAAGCAGGGGGACTTCCTGCTTCCCTATTTCTCTGCTCCCTGCCTCTGTGATTACCAACATCACCATCCTGTTCCTGTTTTTCTTTGTTTTACTATGTGGCCATCACCCATGAGGTGAACAAAGCCATCACCATCAAAATTGGGTTGTATTTATACATTTTGTATTTGCTTTCCCTTCCCTGTACCTTTGTAACTTCCCTATCTCAGATACCTTTTTAAGTTATTGTTAAACTCTTTTCTTTAAACTTCCAAATCGAGTGAGATTAATTTATTTGGGTGTGCTTTACCTTTCCTCTCCCCACATCTAATTCCTTTCTTTTGGGAAAGAAAGGGGAAGAGGGAAGGGCACGTTAATAAACTGTTATTGGTTCTATCAAATTTATTTGAATCTCTGGAAATTTAAACTAGAACTGAGACAATGGGCCAATTCTGTAGCACCTTGCTGTTCTGGAAGCACACACTGAGCCTCCAAGCTGTTTTCAAGGCTTTTATTTGTCAGCTGCCTGAAATAAGCCTATGTCAGCCTTTTTCTGCATACTGCTATCAAACGAACACCTCCCAGTCTCTAAAGTATTCATTACCACCATGTCACTGCAGAGTGATGAATAAGGAGGTGGAGCCAGGAGAAAGGTTTAAACACTTTGGTTCTCTAAGAGGGAAGAGTTGGTTTGTGTTTGATCAGAAGTTACAACAAGCCAATAATCACTAGGTTACTAAAGATAAGATGTGGGGGAAGCAGGGCTTTCAGGTATGCACATGAGCAGTAGGGAAAGACGGTATGTAATAGATTCCAAAATAAAGGAGGAGTTTGGTTCTCCTTGTCTCAGAATTCTGGGATACACTGGACCCACAGCACACAATTCCGAACACATATAAACTGAGAGCGTGGATAGGTGAGTTGGAGTGGCAACAGTCTTACCACTATGAAGGTGCGGTTCCTGGTGGGGGCACCTACCTTCTGAGAGGGTAGCTGACCAACTCTGCTATCTACACATCTTAGGAGCTGTGCTGGCTAGTGGAACAGGGTGAGTATAGCCTGCCCTTTGATCAATAGGGCTACTTGGGATTGTTTGTCATGTCTTATTCAGTATTGTAGTTTCTTCCTATGGCTGTAGCATGTGAGTCATAGGTATTGTGGTTTCCAGTATTTTAGTGTTTAAACTCTAATAAAGTATTGAAACTGTACCCAGAGGAGGTACCCATGTATGAGAGCATTCCCTGATCCCAAGGAACTCACTGGAGCAGATTCCAGTGGGAATGAATCACTGGAAGGTAGTTTATAAAGCTGATGTAAATTATTGGAAATGCCCTGACAGAGGAAGGAAGATGAACCTACATTACTCCATGATCTGAAAGGGACAACCAAAATAAAGTGTATGACATCCAGAGTACACAGGGATGTGTGCTGAGAGAGAACTACCGTGTCCAAGCGCTACCAGAGAGGCATGAGCACATGTTCCTGGCTCCTACAAAGGTCTTGCTATGACTGTTGTCCTCATAGCTGAGCACCATTCATTTATATGTATAACCTAGATCCATCTATGATGTTTGAGTCTCTCAGAGCTTTCCTGTAAGGTGGGTACCTGAGGCTCCAGCATGATCATGGATCTTTGGCAAGATCATGGAACAGATCCTCTTGAAGGCTCTGCTAATGCAAATGGAAAACAAAGCAAAGGTGGTTTGTGGTAACCAGTGTGGCTTCACCAAGGGCAAATCATGCCTGACAAATTTAGTGTCTTTTTATGATGAAGTCACAGCAACAGTGGACAAGGGAAGGGCAACTGACATCATCTACCTGGACATGAGCAAGGCATTTGACTCTGTCCCACATGACATCCTGGTCACCAAACTGGAAAAAACACAGACCTGATGGGTGGACCACTTGCTGGATAAGGAATTGTTTGGATGGTCACATGCAGAGGGTGGTGATCAATGGCACAATGTCCACATGGAGACCAGTGACAAGTAGCATCCCTCAGGGGTCAGTGCTGGGACCAGTACTGTTTAACATCTTTGTCAGCAACATGGACAGAGGAAGTGAGTGCACTCTAAGCAAGTTTGCAGATGGCACTAAGCTGTGTGGCACAGTCGACTTGCTAGAGGGCAAGGATGCCATCCAGAGGGATCTGGTCAGGCTGGAAAGGTGGACCCAGGGTAACTTCATGAGATTCCACAAAGCCAAGTGTAAGGTTCTGCACCTGGGTCTGCACAATCCAAGGCACAGATACAGGCTGGGTGGCACATGGCTGGAGAGCAGCCCTGAGGAAAAGGACCTGGGGGTATTGGTTGATGAAAGCTCAACATGAACTGGCAGTGTGCATATGCAGCCCAGACAGCCAACTGTGTCCTGGGCTGCATCAAGAGAAGCATGGCCAGCAGGGCAAAGAAGGTGATTCTCTCTCTTCACTCTGTTCTTGTCAGACCTCACCTGGAGTACTGTGTACAGTTCTGGAGCTCCCAACAAAAGAAGAACATCAAACTGTTGTAATGAGTCCAGAGGAGGGCCACAAAGATAATCAGAAGGCTGGAGCAACTCTGCTATGAGAATAGGCTACAAGAGTTGGGGCTCTTCAGCCTGGAGAAGAGAAGGCTTTGAGAAGGCTTTGAGGCTTCCAGTCTCCGAAGGGGGCCTAGAGGAAGGCTGGGGAGGGATTACTTACAAGGTCTTGTACTGACAGCATGAGGGGTAGTGGATTCAAACTAGATCTTAGGAAAGGGTTCTTTACAGTTACGGTGGTGAAACACTGCCACAGGTTGCCCAAGGAGGCTGTGGATGCTCCCTCCCTGAAGGTGTTCAAGGCCAGGTTGGATGAGGCCTTGAGCGACTTATTCTACTGGGAGGTGTCCCTGCCTATGGCAGGAGGTTGGAACTGGATGATATTTGATGTCTCTTCCAACCTAAATTAGTTCTATGATTCAATGCCCCAAATGCTCCCCAAGCGGTCTGGCTGGAACAGGACCTGTATTTTTATCTCGGCTGCCCCCACTACTTGCCAGACACGTTTTTCACCATAAAGTGAAGCATCTGTTACCTATGCATGTTAAGACTGAAAAGACAGTGTCTGAGAATAAAATATAAAGGGAAAAACACAGCTGCTGACAGTGAGCAGCATGTACTCAGGAAGACTGAGAACCAGTCACAGGAATACCAGCCCTCCGGCCTCTGCTGGCTAATGTCCTCAGCAAACCATGCTTGCCACAAATAGTCAAATATCTGACTTCTTTTTAACATCCCACCTAAGGAAACGGACCCTTCATGCCCCATGCCCTTAAGCTGAAACAAATTTGATGCTAATGTGAATAATAAATGCCATTTTCCTGTAGCAAGATGTGTTTCTCCTTAGAAATTTACTTGGCGGTTTTGAAGCAGCAACTTCTGGCTTTCAAAAACAAGTGTGATGATGGTGAGAGGATGTTCATGTGTACACATGCACGCAGGTTACAAATTAAGGTTTGTTTTCTAAGATGACTTAATGTCTGATTTTGGAGTCTTTGGCTTTGCAAAACATAAGAAATCTTTTGATTAAAGAACTTCGAAACTCAAATAGCAAGGCAGACAAATGACAATGGAAAGTGTAAACCAATTTTTTTTTCTCATAGAATCACAGAATAGTTGGGACTGGAATAGACTTCTGGAGATCATCTATTCCAATCCCATTGTTAAATCAGGTTCACTGAGAGCACATTGCACAGGATCACATCCAAGGTGGGCTTTGAATATGTCCAGAGAAGGAAACTTTACAACCTCTTTTTCCACCTTTTTCTTCTTTCTTTCTTTCTTTCTTTCTTTCTTTCTTTCTTTCTTTCTTTCTTTCTTTCTTTCTTTCTTTCTTTCTTTCTTTCTTTCTTTCTTTCTTTCTTTCTTTTTCTTTCTTTCTTTCTTTCTTTCTTTCTTTCTTTCTTTCTTTCTTTCTTTCTTTCTTTCTTTTCTTTCTTTCTTTCTTTCTCTTTCTTTCCTTCCTTTCTTTCTCTTTCTTTCTTTCTTTCTTTCTTTCTTTCTTTCTTTCTTTCTCTTTTCTTTTTTTTTTTTCTTTTACCTTTCTGATTCACAAATGAATTCTTCAGTCTTAGTGTATTTGTAGAAGCTTACCTGGACAGGAAAACATCAATGAAAATTAATGTAGTGATTTCCTGTATGGAGCTTGCTTCATTCACAGTTGTTTGCAATGCACTAAAGGTAGAAGTATGTTTCACGTGGGCTCACACTGAGATCTTTCTCCCACAAAGGCAAGTCTTGAGGAGTGAGAATAACACAATGCCTACTTTGCTACTTTCTTACAGATGTCCTTTTAGGAGTTGCAAGTGGAGGTGAAAATTAGAGGTAAGTGTGCTTTCAGGCTCTCCTTCTAACAATGAACATAGAAAGCACTAATCAGTGTTGTGGCTCCTTGCAAGTACTAGTGCATCTTAAACCAAATTATGTGCAATCACAAACTCCAGCTTCAAAAAGTTTCCGTTGGGGAGTCATGAGTTCAGCAGAGGCAAAAGGCCAGAGCATGGGAATTCTGAGGGACAGTCCTGTGGGAAGGTGCCTCTGGATTTGGTTCCACCTAAAAAGGGACTTCTGGGAAGTGAAGAAAACCTGCTGCTTTCTGTTTTCAAGAAATGGAGAGATGGAAAAGGGTTCCCAGTTCTCACCAGTCTTACCTCCTTGTCTGACTACTTGGTGCTCATTGAGGGACTGAAGTCAGCACATGGGACACCTGAACCCAGTGGAGTTGCATTTGAACGCTCTGATTCATCTCCTAGAAACCAGTCAAGGGAATCATGCCATGTGAATTTGGGTGGGTAGGTGCCATCTCTCACAAGGATAAAGCTGTCACTGGCCGATTTGGCCTGCATGAGAAGGAATAATTCATCTGTGATTTCAGAGAAAGAAATCTGTACAGACTGGACACTAAGTGTGCTTTGAAGAAGCTCTTCAGAAAGGAGCCTCTTTTTATTATTTTTTTTTTTCCCCTGAAGGATCAAAAGCAATTCAAGAAAACAAAAAAAACCCAGGGAAAATACAACTGGGACTTAAAAAGCAAAAAGACTCTATTGTGTTTCAGGTCTGAACACATCCTGTGGTTTACATTTTACTGCTTATCTTGGGAGACAATTCAGTCTTGGAGTTGCCTTTCCTCTGCACTTAACATAGTGATTATGTTCATCCTATTCAGATTCCAAACTCATTTTCTTTTTTTTTTTCCTAAGGTATGTGCTGTTAGTTTCCATCTATCCACTCTTACAGTTAGAAAATGTATATTTGAGAGGCTGACTTGATTTGCTCTTTCCCTTGGGGAATAATAGCTGTCAAGGGGGTTAGAAAAATAAAATGGAAAAAAACCCTTCCCATGCATCGAAGACTGGTGGAGAAAATCAGATTAAAAATCTGCAGCCTAAATATTGAGAAAGATGGCCACAGATTTATTTTCTTCTTCCTTTAGGCAGTACAAAAATCTCTCAACTCTGCATCAAGAGAAGTGTGGCCAGCAGGTCAAGGGAAGAGATCCTCCCGCTCTACTCCACAGTAGGGAGACCCCACCTGGAGTACTGCGTCCAGTCCTGAAGCTCCTATTACAAGAGCGATAGGGATGTGCTGGAACATGTCCAGAGAAGGGCCATGAAGATGATCAGAGGGCTGGAGTGCCTCTCCTATGTGGAGAGACTGAGGGAGTTGGGACTGTTCAGTCTGGAGACAAGGCTCCAAGGTGACCTTATTGTGACCTTTCAGTGTCTTAAGGAGGCCTACAAGAAAGCTGGGGAGGGACTTTTTGGGATGTCAGGTAGTGATAGGACTAGGGAGAATGGAACAAAGCTAGAAATAAGTAGATTCAGACTGGATGTGAGGAAAAGTTCCTCAACATGAGGGTGGTGAGACCTTGGAATGGGTTGCCCAGGGAGGTGGTCGAGGCTCTGTCCCCAGAGCTGTTTAAGGCCAGGCTGGATGAGGCTCTACACAGCCTGATCTAGTGTGAAGTGTCTTTGCCCATGGCAAGGGGGTTGGAACTAGATGATCCTAGTGGTCCCTTCCAATCCTGATAGATTCTATGATTCTATGAACTCCTGTCACTTCAGGAGGTTTGACAAGCATTGTCTCAAGCTGTGCTTGCCCCACTAGCAATACTTTCCATTTATGGAAGCTTTTACTTAAAAAAAAAATTATAATTAAAAGTATTATCCAAACAATCACAACTTTTAAATCTCTTTCAGTCCTGTCTGGCACCTCATTGTAGGTGCCTGTCAGAGGCAAATAGACATCTGTGGGGTCTAAATAGGCTCTGTCAATTTTATCTGTCTCTCCCCCACTAACCTCTCAGGTCCCTTGCCTGCCTCCATTAGCTGACAACAAAATTGGATTTTTAGTATCTCTTTAGCACTCCAAAAAGTAAAACCCTTTCATAACATGTATCATTTTCCAAGGTAATTTGAAGAGAATACCTTTCACTTTCAAATTGCACTTTGGCAGATTTGAAACCACTGTTGCTTGTGAAAGTTCTTAGCATTTAAAATTATGTTGTAAGAGGGAGGAGAAGGAAGGATAAAAAAAAAAATAAAACCTCCTAATCCTGTCTACTTCACATTCCTTCTGATCTGTCCAGGGCTCTTCAAATGAGTGGAAACACGTCGACAAATGCATTCTGAAGAAAATCTCTTTTCAACCCGAAATGGGGCTTTACAATTTCCAATTCACACTGTTGCTACAGGAATTGATGGCTGCCATTGTTATTAAAGCTGACAGGCCTCTGGTAGGTTGCACAATCAGCACAACCTGCTTGGGCCTTTCATTATTCCCAAGTGGCAGATTCTTGTGGTGAGGGATTCAGGCTGCCGAGAGAGGCCGAGAATCGATCGGGGTACTGAGGAGTTGACTCAGTTAGCTGCTAGCAGTGCAATGCTCAGTACAGTACAGCTTTATTCCGGAAGTGCAACAGCTTATATACCCCTTATATATAGAGTCAGAATCAGCACAGAAGGGAGAATATGCGCTTCCTAAAAATCCTGGTACAAGTAGTAAGCATCTAAAACCCGATCCAGTAAACTCTTAAGCCCTAGACTACATCACAATCAGAACCAAAAAAAAGCATCAGGGTTGCAACGTATAAAATAGCGATCACAGATGCAGTCTGTCTCTTTAAGAACAACACAGCGTGCCGCGGCAGCTATAAGGAAAAAAAAAAAGAGAAAGGATGGGAAGGGGGGGGAGCGGAGTGGCGGGGGAATGGCTCCGCCAACCTTCCGAACTGTGTGGGCTGGGGCGGGGCGGAAGGCTTTGCCGACCTTCCGATCTCCGAGCCGCAGAGTCCGTGCTGCCAGACCCGGCGGCTGGCGTCTTCCTTGTCCTGTACACACCACCGGTGAGGGCGGAGGGGGCGGGGGCCGCTCACCTAGATGGCAAAACCGGAAGCTCGGTGATCGTGCGCCGCAGGGTCCTCAGCAGGGTACATGGGTGGGGCGCCAGCAGCGCTCGGCAATTCAGGTGGAACGCAGAGCCACAAGACTTCTGAGAGACAGTTTGAACTGAGAAAGGTCCTGCCGCTTGTTCCGCAGGGGTGCCCATGCCTGCCGCCATTATGGCACGGCTGGGGCCGGTGGCGGCGACAGCGGAGCGGGCTGGGGCAGAGTCGGCTGCATCGGAGCGGCTGGGGGTGGCGGCAGCGGCTGTAGACGGCGGCGCCAGCTGAGTCAGAGCGGCCGGGGACGGAGGAGGGGACGGTGCCGGCTGTATCGGAGCGACCGGAGGCGGCGGCTGCAGTGGAGCGGCTGTGGACGGCAGCGCCGGCTGTACCACAGGGGCCGGGGGCGGTGCCGGCTGTATCGGAGCGACTGGAGGCGGCGATGGAGCAGCTGTAGACGGCGGCGCCGGCTGTATCAGAGAGCGGCCGGGGACGGAGGAGGGGACATCGGAGCGGCTAGGGGCAGAGTCGGCTGTGCCGGAGCGGCCGGGGGCGGAGGAGGGGACATCGAGAGTGGGAGGGGGGAGAGTCGGCTGTGCCGGAGCGGCCGGGGGCGGCGGCGAGGACATTGGAGTGGGAGAGGGCAGAGCCGGCTGTGCCGGAGCGGTGGGGCCAACAGGGTGGATCGTCAGAGGCACCACCACTCCCAGGGACAGTTTTAAGTACGAGAACAAAGAAGTTGTGGTTGTAACCAACGCTTGCGCCGCACCTGCCCCCCGAGCACAGAGGCCGTCGCCGAGCCGCGGCACTGCCATAGTGGCTGTGCCGTGCTCCGGTCTATATTTCTTTATACAGTTAATGACAGAGCGCCACGGTGCTTTCAGCTTATTTGCCAGCTCGTCCTCGTCAATAACCTGGTCCCAAAGATCGGCGCCATACCGACTCCATTCTGACTCATCAAAAAAAAGAGTCCGGGGTTTGAAAATGGCCCCGTAAAAGTCCGTAAATTACTAAGGCGGTCAACTTTTTTTTTTGTCAACGACACGCCTCGCTTTTGCAGGAAATCCGAGAGCAGAGAGAATGCCACTTCTTCATCCATGGCTGAACCAGCTTTACCCATGCTTTTCGGGGAGCAGAAACTTCACGGCAGTTAACTCCGCCTCTTCCGGGCCAAATTCACTTCCGGGCCGCCGACGCCGCGGTTTACCCCACCTGTTTCCGGGATACGTCACTTCCGAGACTGCCTTTCCGGCCACGCACTTCCGGGCCCACCTGTGTACGGGCCACGCGGAATGGCGTACACTTACCCGGGGGCACCTAATGTCCGATCTTCTCTCAGCTACGTCCGGCCATAGCTTACCGCAATGAAGGTGGACCGCCGATGCAGGTCCTGGCGGGGCTGCAGCGGTGTGAGTGCTGGGCTCAGCGCCCCGTCTGTCGCGGCCTGCAGGTCTCAAATTCGTAGCCACGAAGCGACGGGAGGGTTCAAGCTAGATGTTTGGGCTCCATTCTGCGGGAGTCAGGCTGCCAGGAGAGGCCGAGAATCAATCGGGGTACTGACGAGTCGACTCAGTTAGCTGCTAGCAGTGCAATGCTCAGTACAGTATAGCTTTATTCCGGAAGTGCAACAGCTTATATACCTCTTTAGAAGAGATATGCACAACTAGCTGAAGTTTACACAAGTGGAAGGTACAGATTGGTTCAATCGCTGGTATCCACCCCTATGGGATGGCAAGCTCAGCCCCCTGCAGATGTGTATGGGGTGCTCATTGTTTACAGCTTACTGTCCTGGGCCCCAGACAGCCCAAGGACAGTTCGCAGCATGAGCTCTGATGTTTACAGCTCATGCCCTGCCTAGGGAGAGTGTTCTCCCACATTGTGGTATCTCTTTTTTATAGGCATTGCTCATTTTTGTTTCACATTTGACATGACTCCTTCACTCGCTGCTGGGGTGTGGAGATAAAACAGGTCCTCTAACATTAGAGGAATGACAGCTACAAAAGTGGCTGGTGGCTTTTGTCCTTCCAGCATGTTTGAGATCAGACACTGCTCTGTTTGTCCAAATTAGTAGTTGGGTAATTACCCAACATGCAGATCCATTCTTCTCAACTCTGATGTTTAGGTGGTGTTTTATGGATATGTAGATGTCCTCCGAAAGTAAATCCAAATCAGATGCTATGCAGCTTTTGTGCTTGGAAAAATGCAGGGTCATGCTTTTATTTGAGGTTTGAAAGTCTCTCTTATTTCATCTGGAGGAACCTCTAAGGGTGCTGAAAAATCCCCCAGATGACCGAAGTGGTCATCATGCTGAGAAATTGTGTGAACATAGAAAGTGTGACTAGCTCCCCAACAACGTGAAGAAGCTGAATGGAAGATAAAACTCCCTGGAGCCAAGAGGTATTATTCTCCTGCATTAAGTATGATTTAGGCAACCTGAAATGAAGATTTCCTTCCTCCCACATTTTTTCATCAATGACTCCAGCTAGATGCTCTGCTCAAGCCTGTATGAGCCCTATGCATATCCTATGAGTTCCTTGTGTGACACAGGCCTTCAAGATTTAAAGATTTCAGGATTTTACTGTAAAAGATTTACATAATGTTAAGCAGGAGATTCCTGGTAGATCCATGAAGAGATCTGTCAGATTCTCCAATGTCAATTCAGTGTTTGTCCTCACTGAATTTCCATGGGGTTCCCTATCTTGCCTTGACGTGCAATCCCAGATGTAATTTCAGCGTGATTTTTTTTCCTGTTATCTAGCCTGTCATTGCTTTGAAGTTGTTCTTTATGAAAGTAACTTTATGAGTTACTGTGTCTGCTAGCTCTGTTTGTCCTGTTCAAAAGATGATCTGCAGTAAATTTCCCCCAGTTGCTGGACTTGAAAACAGTTCAGAAGGTATTTAGGCACTTGAAATAATGAACTGGGATATGAGACTGAGTAAGTGTAGTTCTGTCTTGAAGAATTCAAATTTCCCTATAGGAGAGTGCCCAATGAGAGATGAGGGTGAGTGTAGTAGTCAGTGGACCTTACAGACATAGAAGATATGAGGGTATGCTGAAAACAAATAAGCACTGCAGTTCCACAACAGGCAAAACAGACATCTCCCCCATCTTCTAGCCTTGCATCGTGAAGGCAGTTGAAACCAAGGACTGTCATGGTGTGAACTACCTTTCCTGTTTCTGGTGCTTAGGATCATTATTACAAGGAAACATCTATTGCTTAATAGAAATAAAGAAGGAAGAAAGAAATCCATGCAGGTAAATTAAGAAAAATGTTATGAACAAATAAATTAGTGAGTAGATATTGACAAATAAGTAACTCTACAGCCTCTTGCAGCATATTCACCATAAATAGTCCAGATAGTAATAAAAGTTATTATCCCTGTCTGTCAATCCTAAGTCATGAGGGATAACAGGGAAAATAAAGAATGGGTTGAAGGAACTTGTGGGCACAACAGCCTGTCTTTGGATCTGCAACTAAAGCACCAAACTTCTAGATAAATAAACATTAGGGACAGTTGCCTTACTTTGATTTAGTTATGTGAATCAATTAAACAATTAAAAAGGAAAGTGCTGCTAAAATCTCAGAAGCAGGTGCAAAAGTTCAGGTTTGATTTCCCAAGACAAACTTTCATGATGATACCAAAGCAAATATTCAATCACTTCCTTTCTTTTGCTTTTCCTGGTCTTATCTCTGCTCTACAGCCAGCCAATCAGTGCTTGTGCAAAGATGCTGTTGGAAAGGTTAGGGAACTGAGAGAATTCAAATGTAATTAATGAAAGTGGCTACTGTTTTAGCTTTTTCCTTTAAGTCATAGGACAACAGTAGGGTAGAACTAGAGGCCAGTCATGGCTAAACATTTAAACTCCTGTCCCCACTGCAGTCAGAACTAGTGCTATGAATAATCAATATCTATTTGACTCAACTTGACCTAGTATCACTAGAAATTACCAGAAACTGGGAAACAGCTTGCCTGGCTGTCTCATGCCGTGTAGGACAAGTGGTGTTTCATCAAGGGCATGTTATCCGAAGAACTTTAGTCATGGAAATTAGAACCCAATATGTGACATACAAACAGTCTGAGGATAGGAGGACTTTTTATGATGGAGGATAGAGAAATACATTTGATATCTATGGGTAGTGTTTAGGATGGACCGTTACTATTTCCTTTGTGCCCTGGATTCTTCTCTTGTGCTACTGGTCCTTGACTCATTCCTGCGGATTTGTTGTCATTACTCTTTGTCTTTTCTGCTGTTACTGTGAGTGATGAGCCATATATGGAGCCTGTTACCTCTTGTGGTTTAAACAACATAATGCCTAGGTCAAAATAAATATTAGGTGATCTTTTGAAGGTTTGTATACCCCAAAATTCCTCTCCCTCTGTGGTTTGAATGGGAGAGAAAAAGGCACAAAAAGACCTGTTTTCCCCCCCCACCCCCGGCCCTGCAGGTGTGAAGGGGGGGGAGCAAAGGGTCCTTCCAGCATGAGGGGTGCCCCATGCAGTGCCCGTGCTGGAAATGGGCTAAGGATTGGCTGTGGTCTTCGCGCCTAGGAAGTGGTAGCTCGGCTCTTTGTCTAGGAAGAGTATAAATACTGGGGGGACTTCCCACTTTGGGGTTCCTGCCTTAGAGTTCTCCCCTGCCTGGGTAGCTTCTGCAGAAGGAGCCCCTGGTGCTCCGAAGGACAAGCTCCTGAGGGACAGGGCAGTCTCTGCTTTGGACGGCTTCCACCTTAAGCATCCTTTATGCAGGCTTTGTAGTCCTTAATGATCCTCGGAGGCTTCTGAAAGAGAGCGAGGGGACAAGCATCTGGATCGCCCTTCCTTTCAGCCAGCCTGACTCACCTGTGAGTAACTTTGGCTCAGCCTTATTCATAGTGGGGGATGATATGTTTAATAGCTTAAGCCTTTTCCAACTTCTGACTTCCAAAATAGTCAAGTCTACCTATGGTATCCTTATAGATCTTCTCAACCTAAGTGAATCTGCTAATTAAAAACTAAATTATTTTCTGTATATAGTTTTGGGGGCAGGTTTTCGGAAAAATAAAATAACTATTTTTCTATAAATTCCTGACTCAGACGCATTAATTCCCTGCCTCCACAACAGTTACCATCTTATTCTAGGCAATGAAAGTTGCTAGGTGTTGTGGTTTTTCTAAAGATAGCCGACAGAAATTAAGCTCTCAAATCAAATTGGAGAGAAAATACAGAATCATATTTAGAGAGAAATACAGCAATAAATTTTACAGAGAAATTTCCCCATCCATGGCAAACCCCTTGAAGTTTTCCCCAGTGCTCCAATCCTCCCCCCACCAATTGCCTCCGCCATCCAAGAGGCCTACTGCTTACGTGTTCCCGATAAAGTGGCTCCTGCCACACACACAGGGCAGGAGGAGGAGGAAAGGAGGGTGAACTGACCTTGTTGTGAGTCTGTAAAGAAATAGGAAAAATATGGAATTGAATAACAATCCTCTAGTCCCAGAAAATGTTTTTAACCCTATAGCCTCAACCTGGCACACTAGGGTTTGGACAGAATTAAGCAGACTGAAGTGAAGAAAGGAGGAAAGGGTAGCGCTAGGTCATTCTGATAAGCAGCACAGCTGCAAGGCCTTGAAGGGGGCTGGTGGAGAAGCTGCAAAGTTAGTCTCTATCTGTAGCTGAGCTGTGCGAGGGGGCCTTGAAGAGGAGCAGGTTGGTTAGCTCTTTGTGTGTGTGAACAGCCCATGTTTCTGTTATATAACCTATCAGAATTAAACATGTTTGTATTGAAACAATATACAAGCACCGCTCTTAGTTTCAGTAAGCAGATTGACCTTCTATGTACCAGATTGGTATAAGCTTGTGTCTTTCTAGTCTCCCACATGGACTTTGAGGAACCCGGCATCTGGTGACACACGGCGTGACTTCTCAGAGTTTGAGGAGTGCTAAGCACAGATTGCTCAGAGAATGCGTGAGAGCTTGCCCACTGGCGAAGGTAGGCAGGCCTGCAGAGAGGTAGGGTAGTGGATCCACATACAGTTTAGTGGCAAGCAATGGGCATGGCTGCATCAGCGGTCGAAAGAGCTGCCATAAAAATACTAATGCAGCTTGTAGAAAAGAGGGGGCTCCCCTGAAGGAGAGAGATTTAGTTAAGTTGCTGTTATGGAGTCAAAAAAGGAGATATTTAATGGACTTAAGCCAATTGTTTTCTGATGAGGTCTGGAGGAAGATAGAAGAAGATTTATGGAATTCCATGACTGCCAATCGAATGTTGGCAGTAAGGAGGCTAGAGAGCTTGCTCCAATTTGGAAAACTGTTAGAACTATGCTTGATGAGGAGAAGGGGGAGACAAAGGTATATTCCACCGTTCAAGAGGCTTTTAAAAATCAAAGCCCTACATCTTTGGAGGATTTAAAAGCAGACCCAGTGTCAAAATCTGAGAATGTCACTTATTGGAGAAATTAAAAGTATATCTGGTATTACAGACTGAGAGGGAGTTTTTTGGGGGGCGATTGTGATCTGGAGCCAGAGAAATGGAACTCTCCATTCCCGACCGCCTCCCCACCTCTGAATCTCAATAGTTCAGTGTGGGAGAATTTTCTTGCTAACAGCACATGAGCTGGCAAACATGAGAACTCATGCTGCAGAGTGTCCTTGAGCCCATCCTGGATTCAGAACAACCAGGTGCTGGGTGGCATCCCCACACGCAGCTGCAGGGGGCTGAGCCTGCCAGCTGCAGGGGTGGACACCATAGATTGTTTTGATACAGAGTGACCTGTCTGTACCTTACATATAACTCTGAGCCAATCTGTACCTTCCACTTGTGCCAACTTCAACTAGTACTGCATGCCTCTTCCGAGTATCATATAAGCCACTGTACTGCATTAATAAAATGTACTGCACTGCTAGCAGCTGAGTCAACTCGTCAGTACCCCGATCTCACCTCTGCCAGCTTCCCGCAACCACAGTTCAGAAGCTGAGAAAATGAACCTTAACACAGGGCATTCCACAGAGCCCATGGAAGTGGATGGGGCTGGTGCACAGTCATTTGTGGGAGGATTTCTTGCTAACAGGACATGAGTTAGCAAGCAGTAAGCAAACCCATGCTGCAAAGTGTCCTTGAGTCCATCTCAGAGGCAGGATACCAGGTAGTGGGTGGCACCCTCCACATACAGCTGCAGGGGGGGCAGGGTCTGCCAGCTGCAGAGGACGGACTTTACAGGTTGTTGATATAGATTGACCTATCTGTATCACACACATAACCTTGAGCCAATCTCTACTTTCCACAGNTCTGTACCTTACATATAACTCTGAGCCAATCTGTACCTTCCACTTGTGCCAACTTCAACTAGTACTGCATGCCTCTTCCGAGTATCATATAAGCCACTGTACTGCATTAATAAAATGTACTGCACTGCTAGCAGCTGAGTCAACTCGTCAGTACCCCGATCTCACCTCTGCCAGCTTCCCGCAACCACAGTTCAGAAGCTGAGAAAATGAACCTTAACACAGGGCATTCCACAGAGCCCATGGAAGTGGATGGGGCTGGTGCACAGTCATTTGTGGGAGGATTTCTTGCTAACAGGACATGAGTTAGCAAGCAGTAAGCAAACCCATGCTGCAAAGTGTCCTTGAGTCCATCTCAGAGGCAGGATACCAGGTAGTGGGTGGCACCCTCCACATACAGCTGCAGGGGGGGCAGGGTCTGCCAGCTGCAGAGGACGGACTTTACAGGTTGTTGATATAGATTGACCTATCTGTATCGCACACATAACCTTGAGCCAATCTCTACTTTCCACAGGTACCAATCTCAAACTAAGTTATGCATGCCTCTTTCAAGTAGCATATAATCTGGTGTATTGCCTCAATAAAGCATGCTACTTGCAGCTAGCTCAGACTGAGTTGTCTTGTCAGTACTCCAATTCCACCTCCACTGGCTCCCCATGACCGCAGTCATTGGCACCATTACACCCCGCCCCTGTCTCCACAGAGTTACTGGAGGCACCATGCAAGCAAGACGCACAAATGCAAATGTTACTAGGTCAGATGGAAAGGCTAGACAGGGACTCCCCCAAGTGGGCAGTTAAGGAAGCATACAAAAAAGCTCACCAGTCAATTGTTGAAAGCCTGAGACATGTTGAACAACAGGTTTTCAGATCTGCTGATATCGGTCTGTCTCTCTCTCAAGATAAAGCTCCTGTTCCTGCTCCTGCAGCAGAAAATTTAGAGGAAAAGGAGAGACAACAGAGGGCCTGGATAAGACAGTGCCTGGGGTTAGGAGAAATGACTCTGGGACAAGCTGATCATTATCTACAATCAAGATTTGGTTTAGGTATCCTGGAAAAAGATCGCAAAACATGGAATGAGTAGAAAGCTTTACAACAACCAAAAGCTTCAGCAGACTCCACGTCATGGTTCTCCCTATGGCCAAAGAGAAGAGATGGTACAAGTGTCTCCAAAGATGAACCACCAAGATTGCCTCAACAAGGATCTGGGGATGATGAGGCTGATCCTCCAAGGGATCCAAACTTTGATAGGGGCCAAAAGTGGATAATACACAATGCAGTTATTGAAGGACAGATGCTACCTGCAAGTACCACTGCTCTTCCAGTCATTATTCAAGGGGATCAGCAAATGTGGGCTCCTCTGGACTGGGAAGTTGTTTCCAGCATCCAGAAATCAGTGAGGGACTATGGTCATGAGAACAAATACATTTTATCATTGCTGACATTCTTTTTCAAGAGCCAGACTCTTCTGCCCATCAATATCAAGGCCTTAATGGAGCTGATTCTAATCCCGTCAGCCTTCCTGATTTTTAAAGACAAGTGGCAGAACAAATGTGAGATAGCCATAATGAATAATTTAAACAACTCTGCAGATGACCCCTTGAGATATGGCTCCCTTGATCAGTTACTGGGGACTGGACAATATAAAGATGGAGTGACACAGGCTGCAATGGATCCTCGAATTATCCAACAAGCTCAAGCACTGGCTTGAAGGGAAGATCTGCTTGAAGGGAAAATCTTGCTCGTGTAAGGCAAGCAGAAAACGAGCCATATGCCAGATTTGTTGATTGATTGCGAGAAGCACTTGATGCTGCACAAAATTTAGACCCTGATGCAAAATCAGCAGTGGGAAAGGACTTGGCTTTCCAGAACACCAAATCAAGGTGTCAACAAATCCTTGCTTCTCTTCCCAGAGGATTGACCATGTCTCAAATGATTGAGGCACATTCGAGAGTGCCATGGATACAGGAAGAGACAGGAAAGGCCAAAATACATGCAAAGGCCATGCCAGTGGCAGAAGAAAGCTGATAAGAGTCCCAGGCAAACTGTCTGTTTCCAGTGTGGTCAGGGTGGACACCTGAAGTGACACTATCCTCTCATCAAAAATCAAAGAAATGGAGAAGACTCCTTTCTCGGGACCTGTCGAAGGTTTGATAAGTATGGTCATAGAGCCATGAAATGTAGTTCAAGATTCAAGAGAGGTGGAACCCCGCTTCAGGGAAACTTGCATTCAGGTGCAGATGTCACCATCATCCCTCGAGCTGCGTGGCCCATGGAGTGGGGTGACCAATGTTGTGATGGGGGTTGGCAAAGCCTCTCCAACAAAGATCAGCTGAGACTTCGTCATGATCCAGGATGAGCAAGAAGGCCTTGTAGCACAGGTAAAACCCTACGTGCTGGATACCACCATTTGGATCTTAGGACATGATGTCCTGAATCAATGGGGCTGTGTGATAGAGACACCTTTGCACGAGCAGCCATTGCAAAGAGTGACACTCGCCCAACCATAAAACTCATATGGAAGACTGAGACCCTGGTCTGGGTAGGACAATGGCCGTTAACCACTGAGAAGCTCACTCATTTGGAAACCCTGGTTCAAGAACAGTTGGAAGCAAGTCCAAGTTTTTTTTCCTCTTCTCTTTTCTTTCTGTTCCTGACTGTCATTATCGCTGTGCACT
>WAAF01009186.1:315749-326531 GCA_013400475.1 Tricholaema leucomelas | reverse complement strand
GAATGTTTTCTAGAAAACAAACAACCAAAACAACAAAAAAAACCAACTATACAACTTGTTGGTTAAAATCCTGAGTCAGGGTGTAAGAGATTTAGGTTTTGGGGAGGAATTGTGAAGTTTATTGCACTGATTGAAAATTCTATTGTGTCTACCTCAAAGTCTAGCTGATGTAGAAGAGGAAAGCATGTTTGATGAGAAAAAATGCTGTTTCAGGTTGGAATGGGCTGCCCAGGGAGGTGAAGTCACCGTCCCTGGAGGTGTTCAAGAAAATCCTGGATGAGGCACTTAGTGCCATGGTCTAGTTGACTGGCTAGGGCTGGGTGCTAGGTTGGACTGGATGATCTTGGAGGTCTCTTCCAACCTGGTTGATTCTATTCTATTCGGCTAAAATTCAACTTTCCTAAGATCTTTGTAAGTTCTGTAGGATATGATCCCAAGACTGTCTTTCCCAGATACATTTAGTCTGGATTAAGGATACGTACGAAGGATCAAAACTGAGGAGCCACATAATGAAAAGCACTTATATTATTAACTTGTGGTGCACATTCAGCTGTTCAAAAATGTTAATGGAGTAAGTCTCTAATATGTACCAGGACTTCTGTCTACAACTACCTGAAGGGAGGTTGTATCCAGGTGGGAGTTGGTCTCTTCTGCCAGGCAATCAGCAACAGAACAAGGGGACACAGTCTCAAGTTGTGCCAGGGGAGGTATAGGCTGGATGTTAGGAGGAAGTTGTTGCCAGAGAGAGTGATTGGCATTGGAATGGGCTGCCCAGGGAGGTGGTGGAGTCACTGTCCCTGGAGGTGTTCAAGAAAAGCCTGGATGAGGCACTTAGTGCCATGGTCTAGTTGACTGGCTAGGGCTGGGTGCTAGGTTGGACTGGATGATCTTAGAGCTCTCTTCCAACCTGGTTGATTCTATGATTCTAATAATTATTACAACATCTCTTTTAAGATGAAGCTGAGTGGAAATAGTTAATAACACACTGAAAGATCAAACCAGAAATTTTATGTTTGTAGTGAATAATTATTTGGCTGCCTACAAGGACTGAATGAATATGTGATGAAATTCCATGGAAGTGTATGAATTTGCATAACTCCCCTGAAATCTTTTTGATTTATCAGTTCAGTTGTGTCACTGTACGTTATGAGTGGTTTGAAAATGTAGACGTCTGAAGGGGCACAGTGAAACTTAGGTTGACCTTAAATCTGGAATTCCACAATCTCTGAGTTTGATCATGTAGTCTCCTTAATTTGCCATTAATATAATCTTTTTTTACCATTTTTCACATGGGGAGAAGAAACAGTAAAGAAAACTTCAAAGAAAGGCTCTGGAGCTTTCTGCAAAGAGGAAGTTCAGTTGGAACCTGACAAATTCTTTAGTCTTACGACTATTTTGTTAGGTACTCCTTGAATTTTGCTACCTCAGTTTGAAATGGCATTGGAATTTCCCTTGCCTCAGACAAACTAATATTCACTCTACCTAGAAATCTCAAGTATTTATCCCATTTGAACCATAGGTCAGGGTTTCTGAAGTGTCATCCTTGCCTTTGCTGCTTCAGTGTATAGAGTGGAAAAACAGAGGTAGAATAGATGTTATATGATCTGCATAAATGCATTTTATTCCTGCAGTGTCTCCTTTGGTCTTCTGCATTGGATTACATGTCTCATATAGTCTTTTCCTCTGACTATTGTGCTCTAGTTGCATAGAAAACGTCAGCAGCATTTAAGATCTTAGGATTCAGGATGCAATCACTAACCCACCTTTTCTGGCCTTTGGTCATGTGCTAGTTTGAGCCTAGCTAGAATGTTTTGGTGAGAAGAGCTAGATTACAGCCTGTAAAAGGAAAACAATGGTGATATCTACTTCCCTCATAGGCTTGCTGAGATGTATAAGAGTAAAAAGCAAAACATAGGTAAAGCCACTTCTACTACTGGTGAGCTCTGAGCTGCATCTCTCTCCCAACCACACACTCTGTTTCCTTGGCTAACCCACTTTGCTTCCTAACTCCCCTGGTGGAGCCTCCATTCTTCCTTGGGACTGGGGTAAGGTTGAGAGGGGTAGGGGGAAGGTGAAGGGGAGGTTGAGAGCCCCTTTTGGGGACTCAGGTTTCTTGGAGGGGAGTTGTGTTTCTGTATTACCTTTTATATTTCTGTCTATAACTGTATATACTGTAAATATCTGCTTGTATATTGTGCTAGCTGTAAATATAAGCTCTGGAAATTCATATTTCCAGAGCTGACTGAGTCTAGTCTGGGTGATTTCTAAAAGTGTGGGGGTCAGGGAACACCCAAACCACCGCAGGTCAACAGCCTGGATTTGTTCTTGGTATTGCTGAACAGAAATGTTCTACCATTAGGAGAAATATGCTTGCTTTCACCAGATCTAAATTTGACCCAGCTATTCTAAATGTATGAGGTATTACAGTGTCCACAAATGCTAAGTGGAGTGCCAGGAGATTTGACTCAGTTTAAATTTAGCCAAGCCATTAGAGCTACTTAAAAATACTCATATTTTTTTCATTCACTTTCCTTTAAAGATTTTAAGTAGTGTGAATTTCTGCCAACTTTGCAACATGTCTCTAAACTGTGACTTTTCCTTCGGTTAACTTTGTGGCAAAATGGAAGTCCTTTTAGAGCTTTCTGGTTTTTATTTTATTCCAGTGGGCCCTGTGACAATAAAATGCTGGCAATAATGTTTCTGATTAGACTTTTTGTTTTATTATCTAATTCTTTAATCCACAGTAATCATCTCTTGGTTGCTCGCTCGTTGCTAAGAAGGATAGATTGCCTTCAGAGACCTGTCTGGGAAACAGCCCAGCTCCCTGCTTGCCTATTTAATCTCGAGTTTGCTGTTAGAATTATGCATAACAGGAGTCAGACACAACAACTCTGCTTTGTTGATTAGAAGACAACTGCGCAGGTGCTTGGGGAAGAATAGTATCCAATAATATATTTAGTGCTTTGCATCTCACAGATGTTTCATTGAGTGATCTTGTGCGTTTCTGTTTTGCTTGTCGGGAGAAAGCAGGATAATAGTCTTGTGCTATGCTGGATGTTGTGATAAGATGATGATTAATTTGTTAATCAGGCTATTGGAATTCATACAGGGCAGGTTGATGGGCCTCTTATAGGCTAAATAAATATAACAAAATGTTAAGAGGTATTGATTTGGTATACTTTTATTATTGCATAGCAGACATTGACTTGGTGCTTGACAAGATAATAACATTTCAAATAATTTGGTTTAGAACAGAGAACAAGTCTGATTAGAGCTGTGGCACCAGAAACCAAAATGCATTTTGATGCACCTGTCCCTATTACAGAAGGAGCAGGAGCTATAGGCCATAAGCTCAGGTAAAATATGATGTTGTGTATTCTAGGCTGGGCTATGCCTGGCTGCCCTTTTGTGTCTAAAGTAGGAAGAGTGAAAAATTCACGTTTGTTCTCTTGCAGTACAAGTGGTGCAGCTCGACTTTCTAATAGACTACAAATGTAGTATTTGGTGTTCTTGGCATTGCAAACTGTCTAAGGCTAAGGTTTTGGTCTAGTTAGAAAAAGGGGAAAAGCAGCCAAGCATACTGGTGTATTCATATCTACGGCTTTGCTTATTTATCATGGTACTACTGTGGGTAACTCTGTGTTAAACTTGCTCTTGGTATCAGCATCCTGCTTTGGAAATTGATGTATCTGCGGCAAAACTAGAAGCAAGATTCAGACACCTTTCCAGCTAGAGGATGAGTCAACATTACCTTTTGGTTCAGAACCCAAGATCTTCCTACTCCAATGAGGAAGCTACTCTCCCCTTCTGGAAATGCAATAACTGAACTGACAGAGTTTATGTTCAAGTGTGCAAGCATTTATTATTTAAGATGGGAAGTGTGCTAGTTTGAAGCCAGATAGAATGTTTTGGTGAGAAGAACTAGATTACAGGCTGTGAAAGAGAAACAATGATGATGTCTACTTCACTCATAGGCTTGCTGAGAGGTATAAGAGCAAGAATCCAAAACATAGATAAAGCAGTTCTTCTGCTTGGGAGCTCTGAGCTGCATCTCTCTCTCTAGCGTCTCTGCCATCTCTCTGATTAATCCCCCCCCTTCCAAACCCCCTGGCTGAACCTCCACTCTTCCTTGGGACTGGGGTAAGGTTGAAAGTGGTGGGAGAAGGTGGAAGGGTGGTTGAGAGCCCCACCTGGGGACTCAGGTTTCTGGGAGGGCTGTTGTGTTTCTGTATTACCTTTTCTCTTGTATAGTTCTGTATATACTGTAAATATCTGCTTGTATATTGAGCTAAGCTGTAAATATAAGCTTCCTTCAAATTTCCAGAGCTGGCTGAGTCTAATCTGGGTGATTTTCAAAGTGTGGGGGTCAGGGAAAACCCAAACCATCACAGACAGGTCATAAAAAAGGCTTGTTAATAGTTTTGGGGCTTTATTTTTTTTTTCCTCCTTACTTTCCCCCCATCTGAATTTTAGCCTTCTAGAAATCTGAATGGATGTAGGAACGTAGTGTATGTAGAATTCAAGAGAATCCATTTCCATTACTGCTACAGAGGGGATAAGAGTCAGTTCTCAAATGTATTGATAATTATTCCATGCTCTGAAATGACAGGGAAAGACACTTGGTTCTCCAGCTTTATGATAACTCTCATGAAATATTTAAGGTCTGTCTGATGATTTATTCTTTGCATAATGCAATCTAAAAAAAAAAAAGGTTTTGTTAATTATTTACGTTTTGCTCTTGATGCTGTTCCTCTCCAAGTGCTTTCCAGCAGTGGTTGTTTCTGCTTATTACTAGGAGAGACTTTAAAAGGCATATCTTCTCAAGAAAGCAGAATGATAACCTGTCTCATTTGTATCTGTTTATAATGTGTGTGCTGCATTAAAAAAAAATACCAATGGGGCTGAAGCAAGAAAAGAGGGACTTAAAATTACCTGTGAGACCCATGCTTTGAAGGGAGAGTAAACCCTGGGCCTCACTGGGACTTGAGACTGTGCCTCATAGGGCTCCTTATGGCTGTATTGGCAGGATGAGAAGTTGAAATGGGCAGTTCAGAGACGTTTTTGAGCCAGCAGCAGTGTAGAGTGAAGAACATTAAGAAACCTGATGAAGATGCCTGAGGGTGATGATCCAACATCACTGTAGGACTCTAAAGAGTGTGCAAGGTGGTTGCAGGCAGTCTTTTGCTTCTGTAATCTTGTTTTAACAGGGTGTAAGTCTGACAGCCAGCAGTGAACTTGGCAGCAGTGGCAGCAGAGAAAGGAAGGCTGCCAGGGCTTTCTAAGGATGCATGAAAAGAAGGCCTTTGGGTCTAGAGGTCCCACGGGATCTGCTGTCAGTGATCTCACCGGCTGAAATTCAGTCAAGTAAACATAGGAAAAGGAGAGCTGCCAGTGCTGACCTGCTCTGGAAGGCTTTGCTTGCTGACTCTGTTGGCTCCAGTCAGAACACAAGGCAGGAACAGGATACAGCTCCTCTGCCTCCTGCAGAAAACGACTGCCTTTTCTTTGCAGCACCTGCAGTATTGTGCTACTCTTGCAGTGCAGTGTGGGAGCAGAATCTCCAGCTTCACAAGAGGGAGAGAAGCAGGCTGGCATTTACACTTCCCTCTTGATCTTGTTGTACTTGAAAGTGGTCTCTTCTCCCAGGCAATCAGCAATAGGACAAGGAGACACAGTCTCAAGTTGTGCCAGAGTAAGTCTAGGCTGGATGTTAGGAGGAAGTTCTTCACAGACAGAGTGATTGGCATTGGAATGGGCTGCCCAGGGAGGTGGTGGAGTCACCATCCCTGGAGGTGTTCAAGACAAGACTGGCTGAGGCACTTAGTGCCATGGTCTAGTTGACTGGCTAGGGCTGGGTGCTAGGTTGGACTGGATGATCTTGGAGGTCTCTTCCAACCTGGTTGATTCTATGATTCTATGAAATCCATAGGACATTGAAGGACAAGAAAAAATACTGCATTTTTTTTCAAAGTCTTGGCACTAGTTGAAGTGCTTCTTTATTAGTTTTAAAAGAAATCAGACTCTTGGAAGTCTCTTCTAAGTTCTTCATACAATCCTACTGTGAAGTTCCTTTATGCGTTTAGAAATCTGCAGGCTTTCAAATATTGTAAACCCTACAGCACTCTTTCTGTACTTCCATGTAATGGAGAAAAAAGGACAATAGAGTGACTTTTATTTCATTGTTCTTATATATAATGCAGCATATATTCTTAAATAAGTTGCAAAACACACCAAAATTAAGGGTTCTTGGGCATCAGTGCCCACCCATGTCAAGCTGTCTTCTTAACAGAGAACCAGTGCAGACAAACAACTTGCTCATAACTGCTTGTTGCATACAGGCAGAGCTTTTCTTTGCAGCCATCCATCAAAATCTGACTTGGCAGTGATAAATAGTATGCTGTTCAAAGAGCTTTTGCAGGTGTAATCTGCAGGAGTGCATCTTTCAATTTATTAACACATCTTACAGAGAGGGTCATGAACATAATTAGCAGAATTTAAGTACAAGCCTGTACTTGTGACTATACTAGGAACTGCAAGTCATCATGGTATGGCAGCAGTATATGAAGATGTTGAAGGCTGGATAAGGAAGAAATTAAGCCAAGAACATGAATGAGCCTCAAGATTGTATGAAGTCCCAGAACATGTCCAGAGAAGGGTGACGAAGCTGGTGAGAGGGCTGGAACACAAACTCTATGAGGAGAGGCTCAGGGAGCTGGGGGTGTTTAGCCTGGAGAAGAGGAGGCTCAGGGCAGACCTCATTGCTGTCTACAACTACCTGAAGGCAGGTTGTAGCTGGGAGGGGGTTGGTCTTTTCTGCCAGGCAACCAGCAACAGAACAAGGGGACACTGTCTCAAGTTGTGCCAGGGGAGATATAGGCTGTTCTCCACAGACAGAGTGATTTGCTGTTGGAATGGGCTGCCCAGGGAGGTGGTGGAGTTGCTGTCCCTGGAGGTGTTCAAGAAAAGCCTGGATGAGGCACTTAGTGCCATGGTCTAGATGACTGGCTAGGGCTGGGTGCTAGGTTGGACTGGATGATCTTGGAGGTCTCTTCCAGGTTGGTTCTATGATAAGGACAAAATGAAATACATTGAACCATGATTTTGAGTTATCTGGATCTTCTAAGGCCATTTCCATTACTTCTTAATTTCCTTTGTTGTTTGCTGAATATTGTTCCCTTATCTGGTGTTCTCTGAGCTATTAAAACTGCCTGTTTGCTTTCAAAAATTAATTATTTAATAGTTTAGACATGCAGCACGGAGCTTGAGCTCATAACAGAATCACAGAAACATTCCAGTTGAAAAAGAACCTTGCGATCCTATTTCTGGCCAGGAGGCACTGTCTGTGGTGCAAGTTCCTAGATATGGAGGCTGGGCTGGAATATGCCCTCTAACACAGTCAAGCTTTTTCAGTGTTGTTGCTGGTACCAAGTTTGTCTGCTCTAAGTTGGAAGTTGTGCTAGGTTGAGACAATTTGGAATATTTTAGTGAGAGAAATTAAATTATAGGTTGTGAAAAGGAAACAATGATGATTTCCACTTCACTCATAGGCTTGCTGAGATGTATAAAAGCAAGAATAAAAGCATAGATAAGACAGTTGGTGTGGGTCTCTGTCATAATCTGTGCTTTCTCCCTGGGCTCTTTTCTGTGTACCTAATCCTTCTGCTTTCTAACCCCCCTTGCTGCCCCTCCAAGCTCACCTTCGATGAAAGGCAAACTCTGGGATAAGGTAGAGGGGTGGAAAGAATTTGCAAGAGTGGCTGGAAGCCCCTCCTGGGGACTCTGTTTTCTGGGAAGGGTGTTGTGTTTCTCTATCACCTTTAACTTGTATGTTTCTGTATATAGCTGTATGTATTGTAAACATCTCTGTGTATATTGTGCTAAGCTGTAAATGTAAACCTTCATTTCTTAATTTCCACATGGCTGAGTCTAGTCTGGGTAATTTCATAAGAGTGATAGGGTGGGTAACACCTAAACCATCTCAGAAGTACTCAAGCTGTGTGTGCTACAGTAATGAAAGAGGTAGATGCTTGTAGGCAGTCATCCATTAAAAGACTGACTTGGTAGTGAAAAATAGTATGTGGTTTAAAAACATTTTGCAGGTGTAATCTGCAGGAGTGCTGGTCCTTTCTCGTTAGCTCCTTCACCTCTTTGGGTAGAGGAAGTCCCAGGAAATTCCTTTGCTACAGTTACTGACTAGTTTATTCCTTCTACTTCACAAGATACTGGAGACCTTAACTGAAATTGAAAGAACAGAGTAGAAAAGTAGTTGTTTTATTGGAGCAGAATCAGAGTGTCAGTGGGATAACACTTTGAAAAACATATTTTCAGCTAATTACCCCTGGAAATTCAAAGTTGATGAAATTTGTACATTTGTGTGCTTCTGAGTGCTTAACCATTCTACAGAATTAAAAAAACGTGTCCAGAGAAGGGCAACAAGGCTGGTGAGGGGCCTGGAACACAAACCCTATGAGGAGAGGCTGAGGGAGCTGGGGGTATTTAGCCTGGAGAAGAGGAGGCTCAGGGCAGACCTCGTTGCTGTCTGCACCTACCTGAAGGGAGGCTGTAGCCAGGTGGGGTTTGGTCTCTTCTCCCAGACAACCAGCAACAGAACAAGGGGACACAGTCTCAAGTTGTGCTGGGGGAAGTCTAGGCTGGATGTTAGGAGGAAGTTGTTGCCAGAGAGAGTGACTGGCATTGGAATGGGCTGCCCAGGGAGGTGGTGGAGTCACCATCCCTGGAGGTGTTCAGGAAAAGCCTGGATGAGGCACTTAGTGCCATGGTCTAGTTGACTGGCTAGGGCTGGGTGCTAGGTTGGACTGGGTGATCTTGGAGGTCTCTTCCAACCTGGTTGTTTCTATTTTTTTTCTAGATCCAATCTGTGATCTTATCTGTAAGAATATGCTGGGATTCCAGTGTAGGATCTTGTATGTAAAAATGTGCTTTCTGAATATTTTCCTTCATTGTATCTGCAGTGTCTGTTGACTTGTTTGATTACTCAAGGTTGCCTTATTGTTCAGTCCAAACAGCCTCATTTTCCATGCTGATATAATATTAACAGAACTGGTTGGCAGTCAACTGTCCCATTCATTGCCAATTTGCTTTAGTTGATTTCCCATTGCTAAACCTTTCCTTTTGTAATGTGTTGCATTATCTTTTCTTACAAGCTAAAGCTTGCTATGATACAAGTATGCTGCAGTGGAAACTGATGGTCTGCAATAACTCATAAGAATATGGGCAGCTGTTTGGAAAATGCATAAAATATGGCTTGTTCAATGGTCTTCCTTTAAAAAATTGCTGGTTTGGCTTTGTTGTTATTTCCACACACATCCCTCCCCACCTCAGGTTGTTCAGTTTAAGCTTCTTAACCTAGGCATGAAGGAAAGACTAACAGAAATCACATTTTCTCAGGAGGCTGTTGGCAGCATGTCTTGGTCCAGAAGTTAGGAGAGAGATCCTCTGTGTGAAATTAAGGCACAAATGAGGGCAAATATCAAAGCAAGGCTACTTATTAAAGAGCAGAGTAAATGAATCTGAGAAAGGAAGAAAAGGGAGAGAGAGGGGGAAGGAAAATGAAGAAAGAGAGAGCAGGAGAGATATTACCACCCCAGGGTGCTTTTCTGCCTGGGAGAGGATGAGGGGAAATGTCCAAGGATCTGAGTCTTTTTCGGCTTGTGATGGATAGAGACATCCCAGGACTGCCAAGTTCCAGTGTGTAGTGTGGTTCATGATGTTTTTCCTCCACCAAGCAGACATAACTTCTGACTCTTTACACTGTTCATTTATCACAGCTCCACCTGGGTCACATTAACGCTGCATAAGTGGATTTCTGGGGGGGTCTTCCATGTGACTGCAGGGGTTGGCACATGAGTAGTGTCTACCCCTTTTTGCCTCCCACCTGTTCACCACACCCACCCCTGGGCAACAGTGGTCTTACCAGGTGAGCCACCCAGGATATGTTTATCTTTGTTGAGACATTCCTCAGTTCCTGATGTGACCATCACCTCCCCAGGTGATTTGCACGTTCAGAGAGAGGCCTCTCTCACAGTCTGGATCACTTTAAATTTCTTTTTCATCCAAGTCATATTAAAGGCAAACCCTAGCATAAATTGTTTGAAATTAAGGACATTTAGCAGCAGGAACATAGCAGAGAGTCAGGAGGGAAAAGACATTTATAGTATATATGATGATGGGCAGGGTGCTTGTTTGTAGGCAGTGCAACTAATTAACAACTGTGAGGTGGTCCAGGACAGAGACTGAGCTCAGAGGAAGACAAAAGTCCAGATGGCAGGCTGTGATCCAGAAGTGTAGGGCATCAGACTGTGTTACAAGGTGACTGCAAGTTGAGAACAGAGACTTTCTCTTTTTCTATTCTGTTAGAGCAAATGCTCCACATGAAACTTCATAGGGTGGTAGTGATTGACTGCAGACATCTAGGACAGACTCATCTTTAGATATACATTCTGCTTTGCTCCCATGGTTTTGCCACATGAATGTTCTCAGGGAGGTATGTAAGTGCTAGGAAAAGAAAAATGAAAGTTGTTTTAGGGAAGCAAATGGGAACACAAATATTTTATTTATCTTGTGTACCAGGCATTTAGCTGAATAGTTTGTAGTCTAAAATCAATACCGTTAATCCTTATGTGGATGTGCAAAGAAACATGTAGCTACTTCAGGGTAGCGGCTCAGGAGGCTGGGGAGAGCACTAGCGAACAGAGATGGTGCAAGGACCAAGGAGCTCCCATGGGCATCTGTGGTGGTTTGGGTGTCCCCCTTTGCCCCCCC